>CABHPQ010174350.1:0-34298 GCA_902168405.1 Peromyscus aztecus
ACTGAAAGGAAGGCCTGGTTGCGCTATCCTCCCAGATTAGGATGTAGAAAGAACATGAGTGAAGCAATGCTGGACAGCGTGCCAGGGACTCAAGGCTCCAGTGCATGGCAGAGGTCATTACTACCACAGGGATATGCAGAGACGCATTGGAAGTAACACGTCCCAGGGAGCAGTTCAGAAGCCAAGGGTTGGCTAAAGAGAGAGGTATGGATGACCCGGAGACCCCTGATCCCTCAGCAGAGTTCCGCCCCTTGCCGAGTACAGGAAGTAAAAAGAAGCACACGGAGGCACGGTATCAGTTGATATGAACATCAGCACGCCTTTCTGGAAGCCGTGATGTGAGGCTGTCTACAAAATAGGACCTCTAGTGACTGGGCTGATAAAAGGTGAGAATGCGTGTCTGGTGAGAGACGAGAGTGACCACATAGGTAAGCATTGCCTACCTAAGACTACATCGGGGAGGAATCCTCTCCACCTGGAATCACCATTGCAGAAGGCTCTGAGCACAGCAGGAGCCCAATAAACAGACAACAAATCTGACAGGCTTGATTAGAATGAGCCGAGAAGAGAGACAACCTATTGGCTGCCGCAGTCTTAGCCAAGGCAGGTCATTCAAGAAAGCTGAGCTTTGGTTAAGGGTCAAAGTTCTCTGGGATCTTTCTCTAGAACATTCCGGTGAGTCAGATCATTGGCCTGTATGCGGCAAAAGAGAAGAACACAAAACCAACCTCTTTACAAGTCAGGACAAGTCACATGGCAGAAAGGAAGGAAGGGCCTTTATTTCTGCTCCCCAATCCAAGGCTCAACTCTGTTGCTAAGCTCCAGTTTTCAGTCTACCAGACTGGCAGCCTAGAGCTGACTGTGCTATTACAGCTGGTGATAAAACAACATTGTTAATGCAGTTCTTGACTTTAAGGCCTTGGTTTTTTTTTTTTTTTTTTCTTTGATTTTGATTAAGCATTCCCTGCTCACCAGGCCTCAGTCCTGATGTCTAGGAAATGACAAGTTCATTGGACAAGAAGGGGATTCATGGACCAAGTATGGTCTAGCAGGCTACTTCGTTTTGCACAACTAAACGCAGAATGTCAGTGGAGGGGCTGGGAGAACGGTTCAGTTGATAAAGTGCTTGCCACACAAACATGAAAACCTGAGTGGATTCCTCAGCATCCATGTGGAAGCTGGGTATTGAGGCCCACATCTGTAACCATGGCGTCGCTCGGTGCAGGTGGGTGGAGACAGGCAGATCTGCAGAGCTAAGGCACCCAGTCTAATTACAAGCAAGGTTGAGAGGAAAGCACTTTAGGTCACTCCCTTTCTGACCTACACACACACACACACCCCAATGGTAATTGAAAACTATGGGAATAGTGGCTTTTCTTAAAGACTCACAAATGTGTTATTCTGGGCGCATACTCTTTTAGAATTTTTTTTTAAAATCACACTTATTTTTTTTATTGGGGGTGGGCTCACATTGCCATGGCACCAATGGAGATCAGATGATAACCTGCGGGAATCAATTTTCTCCTTCTGCTAGGTGGGTTCTCAAACTCAAGTCTTCAGGCTTGGTGACAGGCACCCTTCCCCTCTTCCTCCATCCAACCTCCTCCTCCTCCCTCTTCCTTTTCCTGCTCCTCTTCTGTTCAGTATCTTTGCTCACCTGAGTTTATGGCTGCTGATCAAGATATGGCTATGAGAGCCCCTCAGTGAGCGGACACTTTCCCACAGGGATGAGGACGTGCTGATGAACTTACGTTCTTTTCCTAGTGAGCTCAAGGTTGCAAGATCCTAAACCTACCCAGAGAAGCTGCCTCATCAATCTCAGGAGATTTCTATAACACTACTAGCTCCTTTGTGAGTGACTTTTCCCCTCGTCGGGACAAAATACCGGATGAAAGGATATTAAGGAATCAAGGAAGGGTTTGCCTCTAGTCACAGTTGAAGGGTACAGTCCATCAAGGTGGCAGGAGAGCCAGACAGTCCGGTCGTATTGCGTTCTTAGTCAGGAAGCAGAGAGAGATGAATTCTCTTTTTTATACAGTCTAGGACCCCAGCCCATGGAATGATGCACCCACATTTAGGGTGGGTCATCCCACCTCAACTAACCCAATCTAGAAACACCTCCCCCCCCACAGGCACATCATCACGTTTATCTTCTAGGCATGTCTCGATCCTGTCAAGGGGACGGTATTAACTGCACAGACACATAGCCATTAGGGCTTGCATGAGCAGATTGCTGGAAGGAAGGAAAAAAAATATCGGTCAAATGACACACAGAGATCCTTCTGGTAGTGTATATTTTCCTCTTTGCAAGTGTCCAAGATATACAGGACATTTGTGTGTGTCTCTATGGGTGTCAGACCAGATGGCCCCTTGCTTGGCTGCTGGGGATGGGGGTGGGGGTTACGCTTTGAAAGCGGTATCAGAAACGCCCCCCTCATCTCTGCTGCAGCTTGAGTCACAGTCGCTCCTCATTCAATTTTAGACCCTTTGCCTTCTAAATAGACTGCTTGATGGTTGCTAGGCAACTATTGTTGAGTACATGCGAGAGGCATTAATTGTGTGAGCGTTAAAACAAAACAAAACAAAACAGGGAGAAATTGTTTAAAACTGAGGACCCTACCCCACTTCAGGCAGGGCATGTACTTCTTCGGTTCCTGTCCAGAAGAGAGTGGCTACAGACTGATGGCTTCTGTATGTCACAGGATGAGACCAAAAAAAAAAAAAAAAAAAAAAAAAAGGTGCTTTTCCTCCACTGCTGTGTTCCCGTTATCCCTCCCTGGCACCCCCACTCATACATGTAAGTCGCCTTGTTACATAACAAAGCCTCACAGAAAGCCAGGGGAACTCTTATTCAAGCCGGTCTGCTTTTCCTGCGGTGGGGCGCCTCTCTTTCCCACACTGGCCCGCACATGTGTGTTTCATAGTCCCATATCCTCCGGGCAGGACAACTCGTGGCTCATCAATTATTGCCCTGAGCTTCGGGACCCACTGAACTTATCACAGAACGATCATCTCTTTCTCTAACCCAAATGGAAACAAAAAGAACTTTTCTGCTTTCCACATCAAAGACTCAGCTTTTCCGCTGATGCCAAATGTTCTTCGTTTCTTACCAGTAAACGTACATTTCATTTTATAGCATGTCCCCCCCCCCACTTTAACCCCACCCACCCACTTTCTTTTTGACATTCCAACGTCATGACTGGCCACAAAGCCTTCTATAAATCAAAGCCAAACATTTAAAACTAAACAAAGCTAGAGTCTGTGGCGAGGAGATCTTGGTCGTCTGTGAATATTAAGTGGAGAGCCATGGACGAAGCCATGGATGAAGGGTCAGTGGGACTAATCTCATGGCCTTTCCACTCTCTGGCTCACAGGGACAATGCCTTTCCTTATGTATAAGTGATTCAGGGCTCTGATTAGTGCCCAGCACGTAATCACTAACTGCTATTCTTGTTGCTGTCCTGACTCCCAGGCCTCAGAGCTTACACGTCCACGCACACTCTTTCTTTTTGTCTTCGCCGTGTCTTCCCTCAGAAATTAATTTGGAAAAAAAATATGGAGGATGTGATGAAGCCTGACACACCAAAAGAGGCTGTAAGTTATCGAGGGAGAAAATGCATAAATAAATTCATAAACAAATAAAATCCTCAGTTTTCACCATTGCTTGGGACAGCCACGGAGGTGAGTGGGAGAGGCCACGGGTTCCCTGGAATGGAGAGCAGTCGGTGTGATGTGTGTGTAAGGGTTAGGGAGGTGGGAGGGAGGAGGAGAAGGAAAGTGGCAGTGAGAGCATCATAGCTCTAGAATATTCTGGACAGACAGACCCTAGCCCTCTCTGTGTACCCACTGCCATGCCAGACAGTCTTATGGGCAGGCTTGCAGATCAGTCTGGGGAGATATTGCAATCCTCTGCAGGTGTATGATGCTAGGTACCCTGCCACCATTAAGTCCTCATGTAGTATCCTCTTGAGCTGGGCAGTGCCATTCTTACCAACGTTAAAAGGGAGAATCTGAGACATAGAGACATTAGGAGCACACAGGCAACAGTGGGTCAGTGAACAAGGTACCCCAGACCCCCACGCACTCACGGCTCATAGCCTTGGCTCTGTGACGTTTCTCTTTATTCTTTTCTGTTTCTGAGACAGGGTTTCCCTGTGGAGCCCTAGCTAGCCTGGAACTCACCTCAAACTTAAAGAGATCCTCCTGCCTCTACCTCGAAAGTGTGCATCCCCCGACCCCCAGACCTGGTTCTGTACTTGACTCTACACAGCAGCCTGCCTTGGTACACAAGCAAGCTGGGGCTTATCTAAAGCAGGATGCAGGGGGAGCTGGCACACACTCCCCATAGGGTTGCTCAATGAGCACTATCAACTAGTATTCCAAACTAAGACAGACTAAGCCTAGCTTACTCACTGTTACCTTAGACCCGTGAGCTGCACACGCGGGACATGGCGTTCTCCAATAGATCCTGAGAAAGATATGAGCGGTATAAAGGAAAAAGTAAGGGTTCGGGGTGCCACCAGGGCAGTGACCTCACGGAGCCATCGGGGAAGATGTCTATGAAAGGGTGATGCTCCCACTAAGGGCTGCATGAGGGGAGGAGAAGTCGCCAGCCTGAGGGCTCACAATGGTGAGTTTCTTCTTCAGGGAGCCTGCATGCAGAGGTTTTTGTCTCAGCGGAGGGCACAACACGTTCCCAGAACTTCACGGAAGTCCTGAATTTCCAGGCTGTACAGAATCCAAAGGAGGCACCCCTGTCTTCTTACTGTGAGACAAATGCATTGTCAGGTGAGGAACCCCAAGAAGGCAGATTCAAGACGGCAGTCGCAGGCCTGGGGCCTAGAGGCGGTGTGGCGGACAGTGAACAGCTCAGTAGAGACAGAGAGAAGAAGAAACTCAATGCACTAGCTACTTTGGGAGGAAAGGATTATTCCGGTCCTCAGTTTCAGAAGGACTCAGTCCATCACCCAGTTCATGGTGGCGGGACTGTTTACATTAAGACCAGTCAGGAAGCTGAGGGCAAAACCAGAGAGGTGCTAACCTTCAAAGACGTACCCCCATTGGCCTGCATCGGCCAGCTAGGCCCCGCCTCCTAAGGGCTCCACAGCTCTCCCAGAATAGCGCCCCTCGATGGGAGCAATCAGTCCAAGCGTGACCCTCCAGGGGCATTTCGGATTTAAAACATAACACACAGACTCTCTTCCTTTTCGCTCCTGTGTTACGGACACGAACCCTGGTTGTCCACCCTGCCCAGAGTCTCCGCCCTCCTGTGCCTTGTCAGGGTGACACAGTCCTTCACTTATATGCGTCATCTTGGATGACAAAAAGCTCACAATTATTTCTTTCATTCCCCCAGCCCACATTCAGCGCCTTCTGCCAAAGGAAGTTGCTGGTTTTAATATATGATTCTTCATTTATTCATTTTTCAGGCAGCAAACAATTTTTAATTAGCCTGTACTTTATTAAGGACATGGAACAGGTTATTGGCTAGGTGCATCTTTGGGTCTTTAAGAAGAGGGGAAAAAGACATCTTCAATTTGTCTGTGATGTTCTGGGGTTTAATTGATATTAGTCAACAGATCTAGAGCAAATCTCCCCGAGTCCCATTTTTAAACCCTGACTCAATTGACAATCCCACACAGCTGAAGAGGAGAGTGGGATTAATATATTAGTCACTGGTGACATGTGCCAGGCCCCTGTTACATGAGTTCCAGTAAAATAATCAAGGGGATAATAAAAAAAAATAAAACTATATTCTCTGTCTACCAGATCTGACAGGAAGGATTCACTTTGCTCCATGATAGTATTTATTCACCATTATGATTGTAATTTAAAAGTCTCCACCCTGGAATGTGAGTGCCTGGAGGTAACACTCTGTTATGTTCTTTATTGCGCTAGCCCCATTTCCTTATGTGGGTTTCCACACAATGACATTGTTGTTAAGCAACAAATGTCAATTGGACGTGTATAAATGGGTAGACAAACTGTCCTGTTCGCTTGCATTTGCTCACAGGTAACAAAGGAAAACCCAAGAACCAAGTGAGAGGCACAGTTCTCAATCCGTGAGGGAGAGAAGGCTTTGGGGCCACTCTCTTTGGAGTTCTGCCCAGCTGGGTGGTCCATGGGCTCAGTCAGGGAATGAGGAGAAGTATTCAGTTTGAGGTAACCCAGCCCTTCTCCGAACCCCTCTGAAGTAGTGAGAAGAGGTACATTGGGGCCTTATTAGGTAGCCAGCTTGTTGTTACACGGCTATTTTGTTATTACCTATTCCAAGGAACACAGGAGATTTGTAAGGCCTTCACCATATGCAAATACCCATCTTGGGTTTCCATTTAATGAAAGCCATTTTGGAACATATTTATCAAATATCTTAGACTATTTTTCCAATTTGCCATTTAAATGCAAATAAGCTTCCCATGTGCTTTGGCTCCACTGGCCTGGGGTCAGCCTGCATGAGATGGCTTGTTTCGTTAGACACAGACAACTTCAAGGCTTTGTATAAATACAGGAGCTGTGGTGTGGCTCCTCGGCTTTGCAACGTGCAGTGGCATGCTCCAGAGACATCTGTCTTTGGTATGTTCTTTTAATTACTCCTCTGTTGTAATATCCGGCCGCTCTGGCGGGAGATAGCAATGCAGGTCACCTAGCTCATTTTAGGCAGCCGACACAAGAGGGGCTGAACAGCGAGACCATAACCCGAGGACTAACGGCCAAGCGTGTAGAGAAACAGATAAGCGAATAAAGGTGGCCAGACAAATCTGAACCACCTCCCCTAAAAAAGCCATTAGAAAAATGACCACCAATCTCCCCATTTCAAACTCCTTTCAAAGATAGCCACGTGAATCGGCCCAGAACGATGCCGCTGAATTCAACCAGGATGATAAATGGTCCCTTTACCATGAGATTGGCTGAAGTAAAAAACACAGTGGGAATGAATCTCGAGATGTAAAGTTGAGAGAGCTGTGTGTGATTCTCTCTGTTAGATGACACATTTTATTAAATATAATTTTATGTGACCGGCCACTGTATTGCTTGTTTAATTGATGTGTATACACTTTTGGAAGGTGTTTATTGTTCAGAATGAAATGATACACTTTCTAATTGTGTACATAGTTGATTCATCACAGTGTTCATGGTCATTCCAATGGAAAGCTGTTATCTGAGGTGCCCAAACCTGCCCTCCTGCTCTTTAAAACAACGTTCCAACAGCAGTTTCCAGCAGGACCTTTGTGTACACTAAGTGCCTGCCTGGTCTTTAGGCAATGTGTATTCCTAAGTGTCTTGGTACAGGGCCACGCTCAATATTCTAAAAGTTCTGTCCAAACAGTTTCAGAACAAGGAATGAAATACACTGTGGGTGTTCATTTGCATGCAGTGGGGACAGATTCAATATCTACCCGTGGAAACTCTTCTAGATTTTCTTCAATTGAGTGGTTTGGTAGCTTTTGTACTCTTTAATAAGAACAATGGGAAGTTAATCTCCCTCTCAAAAGGGAAAAAAAATCAGAAAACATAATTTTGTCAAATCTCCTTCAAAGGAATTTCTTCTCTAGCCTCTTATCTGTTCAGAGCTGCTTAAGATATGGGAGTCAATATCAATCAGGAAACATTTGACCCAAAGAGATAAAAGTCCGGAGGTATGGGCGCTTGATGAATGGTCTGCTCTTATCAGCTTGTAATTGCTATTATAAACCCAACAGAAAGGTTCCTTCTACCCGGCTTTCTGAAATAAGTCTCAGGAAAAAAAAAAAAAAAAGGAGTGGGGGTGTCGCCATTAAGCATCAAGGCACAGAGCATGCGCGACTCTTGCCACAGAGACAACAGGTGGTGGTTCAGTCAGATGGAGAGTCAGTTGTGTTCCACATTTCAACCTTTTGCCTCCTAAACACACTGCACACTTGCTGTCTTACACACCGCACACTCACCCATACACGCTCATGCACACACATCCACCCACACATATATATATACACACACAAACATATATGCATGTGCACGTGTGCACGCGCACACACACTCGCACATCTGTGTATTGACTTGTTTACTCTGCACATGCTCATTGTCTAGACTTTTTTTTTTTTTAGGTTTTAGGTCTACTGAATGAAGTAAGGTTGAATCAAGGGCTAATGAGGTACCTGGTATATACTAAGTTCTCCTTACACATTGGTTGAATTGATGAGTGGTAACTTGGACAAGAAGAAGCCTGGGGACTTGGATGAATGAATGGGAGAGTCCGTGCTGAGAGGATTATTATCCTAACTTTAATGCTAAGGAAAATGAGGTTAAAAAGTGAAGTGTTGTGCCGTCAGGTAGGCACTTAATTTGGTCTCTTCCCTATCTTCTTAAGATGCTAAAAGTCCTCTTGTCTTTACCTGAGACTCTAAACCAGTCTAAAGGGTGGGAATGGGAGAGGGTACAGCACCAGGTTCATCTCTCTGATTTTTTTTTTTTTGGTTTTTTCGAGACAGGGTTTCTCTGTGTAGCTTTGCGCCTTTCCTGGAACTCACTTGGTAGCCCAGGCTGGCCTCGAACTCACAAAGATCTGCCTGGCTCTGCCTCCCGAGGGCTGGGATTAAAGGCGTGTGCCACCACCGCCCAGCCAGCTCTCTGATTTTGAGCATAAACGCTACTCTCTCATTTCAAAGACCATAGGACGAGAGGGAGGCAAAGTGCAACATTTCCCGCACATCATATAATCCTGGCCAACCCTGCCACAGCCATGGGAGGCAGGTGTTGTTATTCTTTTGTGAAAGATAAGAAAACTCAAAAAAGTTAGGCAACTTGAGAACAGACAAGGAAGGGAGCAGATGCTAGCTAACATAGCCTCAGGTGAATTACAGTAACAGGTGCTCTCTATTTCTAAGGTGAGTCCACAACAGGGCTGCTGATAAGAAGATCTCGCTTCTACAGGCACAGGAAGGCTGGAGCTCAGCACCCTATTACAATGCTTAAAGAGTGTCAGTTGTCCAAGTAAGCACTGGTGTGTTCCAGAATCTTCCATCGGATTTAATTCCACGAGTTCCAGCAACACTTTATGCGTCCAACCATACCAGGCTCTTGGGTTTCCCTCCTGCCTTTCAGAGGCTCCTGGAGCAACCAGGAGGATTGAGTTTGCCAATTAGGTGGTGCTGTGGTAATGTGAACAGGAAAGAGGGCACTGGTGTGCAAACTACCCACAAAGCTTCCTAATGCCTAACCAGAGTTGACCGCAGTGTCGGGAAGAACACTCACCCAGAGCTCCCTTCTCCCATAGCCTGTGGAGATGAAGGGCACTTTCCTGAGGAAGTCCTGTCAGGGTTAAAGCTACTCACGACACAAGCACCTGCGTAGTGCGAGCGTCCCTTAATCTTCCCTGTCATCCTTGAAGCTAAAGACCTCTGGGAAGCTGCCCTAACTCCTGCAGACAGCAGCATTAGATTTGGTCTGTTGCATAGTGTCATTATTACACAAAATTTATTTCAGGAACCAGCTCAGAAACTGACCTAGCCTCCTCAGCTGGCTGCATCCTCTAACGTGTCGATGGCATCCTTCAGGCCTGTGTCTGTTAAATATCTATGGCTGGGGTGGAAGGTCAGAAATAAACTTAACTTTGTCCAGAAGAATTTACTCTTCTTAATTGTACAGGTAAGGCTTCCGGAAGTGGATTGGTGTCCATGTCCCTGCCTGTCCTCTTCAGGGTGGCAGATATCTACCTTTTTATTTCCGCTTACTTTTTCATTCTGGATGTGACCAAGAGTCTGTGGTTTCTGACTTGACCATCTGCTTTAAATCCCTGGCCTGTGTACCTTTTTCCAATCCACTTTAAACTGAGTGACTCTTTCATTTTGGCAGTACATTCTTCTTCTTCTTCTGGTCTAAGACTATAACTCAACATGTGGCAATAGCTTGTCCCATGTGTGACTAAAACACACACCATTTTTAAAATTTTTTTTTAATTTTTAATTTTTAATTTTTTTTTTTTTTTTAGTATGAGGGGAGTGAAGAGGGCTCTTTGTCACACATGCATGCATGCATGCCACTCTCCTTTCGGGGCACGTAAGTTACATGCTATGGATGGCGACTGCCGGCAGCCAAAGAGGGACGGGCTCGCCAACCTTCAGGAACCGAGCCAGGGAAGTCTGGATGCCGACATTCTAGTAAGAGCTTGTTACTTTCAAAAGTCTCATTCTCGGCTAACCAGGGTTATTACCCCAGCAGCTCTCAATCTGTGGGTCGCGACCCCTCCTCCAAAGCCTCCGTCACCAAAAATACTTGCATCACGATTCACAACAGTAGCCAAACTACAGTCAGGAAGTAGTAGCGGAAATAATTGTATGCCTGGGGGTCACCACCACCTGAGGAACTGTATTGAAGGGTCGCAGCATTAGGAAGGTTGAGAACCACTTTGGGTTATCCCAAGAACCATGTCACTTCACTGAACGGGTAAGAACTGGCCACATCAAGAGTTAAGAAATGATCGTTTTCTGAATGACCTATTTCTACCACGGGGTCTTTCTGCCACACTGAAGAGACAGACAGAGACAGGAGACAGGCCCCGGGATGTGGAAGCCCACACTAGAGAGAAGGTCAGAAGCCCCCTTTGACTTATTTCTCGTATTGTCTTGCTCTAGAAGCTTCATCGAGATGCAAAAAACAAACAAATATAAATAAACAAGCAAATAAATAAATACATAAATGGGGTAGCATTGGCTCCATGGGTTACTGAATACACTTACCCTCACAGTTATAGTTTTAGATCCTTGTGGGTTATACATGTGGGGATTCTCCTTTTAAACCAGTTGTTTACAGTGTATGTTTCCATCCGTTTCCTTGCCAGAAAGTATATTCCCAGTTTTTTTTCCATCATTTCAGTTCCCGGGGCCCCCTACTCTCCAGGTGTGCATGTACACGTGGAAATCAACCAGAGTCTTCCCTCATGGCTCACCACCTTTTTTCTTTTTAAGAATTAAATATATATAATGATGATAATAATAATAGTAATAATAATAATAAATCTTTAAAATATATGGATTAATTGTTGGCTAGAACCAGAGTCCAATAACACCACAGTGAGTAGGCCGGGCTGTACTCCAGTTTATCTATGCAAGTGGCATGTGCAACTCCAACCATATCCTAAAAGTGCTGAAATAAACCAACTCTTTCTTTATTTTTAAAGACATAAACATCACATCTCATACCCAGAAGGGGCCAGAATGGGGCTTTTCTGGCTCATACATTTGGTGCAAGGCATGGGGGGCTACTTCTCAGTTAACAGCCCTGATCATAACCTGGATTTCTCTAACTCCAGAAGCCATCCCTTCTGACGGAGTAATATTTATAGAAAACGAAATTTGCGTTTTCAATTACGCCTGACTTTCTCTTTCATATTCAAATGTTACATATATTCTCCAACATGTTTACAGAGTTTTCCCAGATTTCTAAATACATACACTCGCAAAGTTCTGAAATACACACATTTTTAAAGATGGTTCTGCGTGCACCAGGCTATCCCCAGATGTTTAACATTCCGAATTTCTCAATAAATGAGGAACACGCTAGGAAAGCAAACATAAGCTGACAGTATTTAGTCTAAGTTTCTTTAAATGGTTTAACATGTTCAATAGCAGTATTTCATTATCAGCAGCTATTAGGGAATCCAGAAAGGAGGTTTGTGGGATATAATGTGGAGCAGCGAATAAATGTGGTTATTACAATGATTGTTTGGGGTTTTCTCATAATGTTCTGTGGTAATGAGTCTTGTCTTCTACGTTCTGAATCATATATATATATATGAATTTCATATACAAACATATGCATGTGAATATATATATGTGACAAACCCATGATCTCAGCTCACTGCCGCGAGCGCTCATTAGCGAGCATCACAACCCCACATTCAGTTCTGTGAGCTTTGAACCAGTTCCAGAATGAGGGCTACAGCAAATGGCAGCTTGGCCTTTTCGCATCTCTGATTTTTTTTTTTAGCACTTAAAAAAAATGCAGAAAATTCTCCATAACTGCTCCTTTCACACCTTTTATCTCCTTCATAAATCCATAATATTCACTCATTAAATCTCCAACTTTGCTGGGCTCTTATGTAATGCTTAATTCTCTTCTCCTCTGGTGTTGGCTTGTGAAATGTCTTTAATTAAAAAAGCTAAAAGCTCTCTAAATCTGGATGGCAGACTCATTTCCAGGGTATTCAGGCATGTTGTCTAATTTTAAAATCCTGACAGGATACATGTAAATTTATGCAAGTTTCACAAAAGTCACAATTTCCTCCTTGAATTCAAGCTAAAGAAAATGCCCCCAAGCTCTTTCCAGAACTGTTTGTTTTGCTGGAGAGCTAAATTTTTCTGTCCATTGTGTCGGAGGTGATTATTGTGAAGAATATCCCGTCAGCATCCTGTCAATCCGCTCACAAGGAAAGAGTTAAATTCCCCCAATTATTGATCAAACAGACTCAAAGCCAAGGCTCTGAAACATCATGGGTGGAGGAGGGGCTTGAGGATATTATCATGCAAATTATTTTGGTTGACAGTAATTAAGAAATTATATGTTAAGAAAATCAGTAATTGTTCACATGAGTCATTAATGTGTTTTCATTCTTTGTAAAATGTTCTGGCACGCCCTTCCTTTCTTGCTTTAAATACGGAGGGAGGGGAAATACACAGTATTTGGAGCCCAGCAGAGAAACATAGTAATTGAAAGTTTGCTTGGAAGGGAAGATTTGTGGAAACTCAAATGTGGTTCTCAGCCTTTCTCCATGTACTATCCTTCACCTTAAGATTGTCTTCAGAAAGCTGGGGTAACCTCTTTGAGTATGTGAGTCGGGGTCATCCACGAGTTGGGACTGTCCCCCCACTTGAGGGGGTCATAACCACTGGTCTCAGTGCTTAGGAAATCTACACAGAAAAACCACACACCAGGGGACGCAGAACCAGCCCAGCCACGGGCCATTAACCAGGCCCAGCTAATTCTGTGGCTCCCTAGAAACAAATTCAACCTTTGCCAACATTTGCTTTGGAGAGGTCTTAAATCCGCAGGAAAGAGACTAAGAGTGGATGACGAGACAGGCTCCCAAATGATAGGTACACTTTGGAACGAACTCCAGTTAGCTTATAAATTGTCAATCCCTAAAAGAGCATAAATGAAAATTACACTTTTTTTTTTTGAAAGGCAGCCTCAAGTACTGACATGTGATCCATAATAATAGTCTTAAACTAGTTCTGACATAATATCGCCGGCAGCCTGATAACCACAAATGATTGCTTTAGTTAAGAACTAGCCAGAAGCCAAATAGATCCATGTAAAAGTACTTTGAGCCATAAATACCTCAACAATATTTTATGTCACTTTGTAAAAAGTTGAAGGAGTTTTATAATAATTAACAACAACAACAACCAAAAGAAAAACCATGCCACGCTCTTTACTATTGTGCCGAGATTGTGAAAGCTTATTTCATAGTCCCGAGGCTGCCAGTATGGTAAATTATGCAGGCACCAGAGAAGCATTAAGGAGAAATAATAGCAACTTAAACGAAGGCTGACGTAATTCATGATAAACAGTCATTGGAAAATATTACAGTGTTGTCTTTTTTTTTTTTTTTTTGGAGTGGGTTTAATCAGAAGAGTGTGACCATAATCTAACATAAACCACTTCCCCTTTCCACTGTGCCTGTAGTTGGAATTCTGGCATTCACCCTAGCTAGCTGCAAGGTTTTTATTCACAATAATTGCTGAATCCAGAGCCTCAACACCTCCGGGGACCTTAACAATGTCAATTTGGAATTCTGATTGATGGGGGAGCTTCCAAGACAAAGTCCCAAATCTCTGAGCTGCCTGGTTGGTCCAAACGTAAAGCTGAAATTGGAGGGTGGTATAGCCAGGGTGCTTTAAAGAACACCAATCAGCAAGGGTGGATGAAGACAGCCAACACTGAAGAATGACTGTATTGTCCCTTCCAATTAGAACCCAAGATGTGGTATCAACCCCACACCTGTCCTGATAAGGGCAAACCTTGGTCCCAGGTCATTCCAGGTGAGCTGTAAGTACGGTAGCACACGAAGACATCCACACAAGGACAGCCCAACCTGCCAATTTCATTGACTATCACCAGGTAAAGGCTGGAAGGCATGATCATACACCATGGAGTTGTCTCAGAGGTGATTAGGGTCTGGAGGGGGATTAAAAGTTGTTACTGGCTGTGTGGAAGCCCTGGTCAGGGGCAGGTCTACGGGAGAAAACAGTACAGAAGGGAATTTCACTCAGATATGGAGACAAGGCACTACTTAACTCTCTGGCACTCACACTGTCTCCGGGAGCGGTAAAGGGGAGATGTGATACACAATTATGTCAGCAAGGCCTTCCGGGGTCAAGTTCATCGAAATGTCTTTAAGTCAAATATTGATTATCTGTGATGAGAAGGAAGGGGCAGCTAAGAGAGAAAGCAGAAAATCTCATGGCTTCTCCCTTCCGCTGACTTCTCTCGCACTCATGAGCTGCCCTCTCCAAGGGCTGTTAAGAGCAACAGAAATGATTTCATTTTTTTCCTTCCTCTACTTTTCTCTGCCAGCCTTGGGGTGGAGGTGCTAATGAGCTGGAATAAACTCAAAGGCAGGAGAAGAGGCCTTGGAGAAGTTGGGGGCTTTGGTGACCCACACAGAGGGGGCCTCTGTCCCCGATAACTAGGCACGAAGTCCATTTTCCGAAGATTGCTTACAATATCCGATATATAACAGAACACACTATTTTTAACCCGGAATCTTTTCCTCCCAATTGCGTCTATTTAAACCATTTCAGAGGTCAAACTATCTGGCCACTCCTTTAAAACTATTTCAAAATAAGATGAATGGCTTTCTCTGACATTTACACTAATAAAAATGTATTTTATCTCCTCTTAGCACACGAAGCTTTCTTTCTTTAAATAGCTCATCTTGAACATTATCAGTGCATTTTGCTCCGTGTACAAATATTTTTGTGTATGACAATGAGCAGCAGAATGCAAAGCTTGCAAATACTTATTTTTAGACATATGGGAAAAGCAGTTAGAGCTAAAAATAGAGAATGAAGCAAGCGTACTTATCGGCAATGCCATTGGACAGGCAGACACTTCTGCCATTGGACTTTCCATTCAGATGCTGTGGAGCACAGCAAGAAACATCACTTTGAGCACACACAAAAGAAAATATTATTTCACAACCGAAAACATCCAATCATTAAAAACAACATCTGGGTGTCATTAATAACTTATTCTGCAGTTGAACTAGCCAAATAATCTGTAGCCTGACTCAGAACTCCTTGGTTTCTATTTTTGAAAGGAGGTGGTGGTTGAGGGGTGGGGAGCGGCGCAAAGAAGTTAACAGCATGCCTTACTTTGGCAAATGTACACACCCTGGGCAGTTTCTGAATTTCTAGAAACGTGTGCACACATCCTAAACAGTGTGTGCACACACATGAGGCACGGGCTGTTTGTGTGTTAATCACCATTACCCTTGATATGGAGTCCTGTTTTTGTTTTGAGGAAGTTTCTACTGTAATATTGAGTTCACTCTTTCTCCTCAGAGCCTTGTATATAATTAGCCTACTTTGTAGACTGGCAAGAACCTGACCATAAGCAACATCTGAGAAACTTTCCCATTTCAAACTCCCACAAAGCCTTTTGTATTCAGCCTCTTAACACATTGAAAGAACAGGCGTACTGTTCAAATAGTACAGCCTTGAGATAAAAGAACTAACAATATTACTGCTGTACAATCCGCTGCACTAAAACACCCTAAATATTTATACTAACGGGAGTTGAAAATAGTATCAAGGAAAATGCCAAAATATTTCTTCTACATGTTATTAGTAACAGTCGCTGGGAAGACAGATGCCAAAATCCAGTGAGGTTCTAATTCACTGGGTCTTGTCACATGGCCTGTCCTAAGCTTGGTGAAATGTCAATAGACTTATGGACCAGGGAAAATTGTCTTTGAGATAATCTATATTTAGAGTGTTTTTCTTTAAATGCCTCTGACACATCACTCTGCAAGATACTGAATTTCAGTGACAAGATGCACATTTTTATTTCATTGTCTCCAGAGCCAGTGATGCAGCAACCAATGGGTTTCCTCCTTCCATTGGGCAGTGCTTTGCATTGTATCAGCCAGATGGTGCATGTAACAATGATTACTCTACAGGAAGAGGTGTTAGGATTGATGAACTAGACTACTTTGTTGGCATTTATTTATTTTCCCCCAGAATGGAACAGAGAGTAAATATTTTCAGCAGTATGGGCCACACTATGTCTACCATCACCGCACAAGAGACACAAGGGCTTAAGTGTGGTCATGTCCCAACATGAAGCTGCAGCAGACTGGGCCAGACCATCAGTGAGCATTTGTCTTCCCTCTACTGACCCACAGCACACAGGGTAGGGTCTCAGTGAAAGGAAGACATCCTGTCATCCTGCCAGTTTCCAAATCTAACATCTCACCTCCAGCGGATGCTCAACTGATGTTGGACCAGGGGAGGTGAAAGATCATGTTTGAAGTCACAAGCAAAGGGATGCAGGTCCATTTGAAGAACACCCCTGGCTTCCCTATAAGGGAGCACTGCTTTCTACTATTGCACAAAACTCCCAGATAAACCGGGCATAAGTCAGATTCTTGAACTAACTATTTAATGAATTAGAATGGTTAGCAGAATACTAGAAAGAATAACATAGCATGAGTCCCAGCACCCAGTTAATTAGCATGTTGGATGACTTCCTTCAACAGCGCTGTCTCTTTGGTTCCCTCCCTCTAAGGCTGCTGGGAGAATCAATGGAGGTAATGACCACAGTAGGTGCTCAATAAAGGTTAGATGAGGTTGGCTTCACTTAGCTTTGAGCTAATTTAATACACACTATTCCTTAGGCAGACAGCACACAAACCTTAGTACGCTTATAACTCAGTTCCTGACATGCGTTAAACTCTCAATAAAAGGTGTGAGCTACTGTCATTATCATTCTATTTTAATTAATCAGAATTCCCTGGAAATGAACCACCCTACCTAATGATGTTGAAATTTGATAGAAGATTATGAGAAATGTCTGTTGTTTCACCAATAGTCCGCAAGTGTGTGAAGACAGAGAATTGTCTGGAAGACCACTTACCTGGGATTTATCATCTTGGGTTTCACACATTCCTTCAGTTCTGAAAAGTACATCCAAGATGGTCTACATTTGCTCACTGCACTAATTTTTTGCTAATAACATTGTTCAAAGCCATTATTGTAATGATTGCATTTGCATGCACCTTTTTATGAGATGACTTGATGCTTCTATCAGATTTTCAAAGGGACCTGAGGTTCCCGAGAACCACTAAAAACATGTCCAACATTTCATTCTTTATATGAGATATTGAGACCCAGAACCCTGAGTGGAGTTGATCAGGTTCCCTGCTGGGTATGTTCACATTAAGAAGCCAGAGCAGTGTCATTTCTCGTCTATTGTGTTTTTTTCTTAGTTTCTCCATAATTACAAACATAGTTTATAGCTCTCCACGATCATGGTTCTGTATGTGTACCCAGGTAGAACCTTTTAATGGAACTTGTAGTTGCTGAATGTACACACTTACAGCTTCTCCTGCCACATTCTACCCAATGTTTGCTCCCACCAAAATCCACACCTCCTCCATGCCACTGACCACAGGCCACTTAGGAAGGTGGTAATGACTCCTTCACCTCCCTTGTCTGTTTCTTTTGTGAAGGATTTCAGTTCTCAGCATTTCTACAGCACCATCTGAATCTTAAGTGGACAGAGAATGTGATTAAAATATTGGTCACAGAGGGAATGTAAGTTTGTACAATTGTTATGGGAAATATGTGGGAGGTTCCTCAAAAAGTTAAAAATAGAATTGTCATGTGGTCCATCCATCCCATTACTGGGTATATCCAAAGAAAATGAAATCATTATGTTGAAGAGAAACCCACACTCCAAGGTCCACTGTTACTTTATATACAGCACAGAAGCAACATCTGTCAATGTCAATCAACTGATGAATGATAATGAAAGTGTGGTATGTGTACACACACATGGGAATACTACTTGGCCTTAAAAACTGAGAAAATCTCATTTGAAACAACATGGATGAAGTTAGAAGATATTACGCTAAGTGAAACAAGCCAGGTGCAGAAAAATAGATATAGAGTGTTATCACTTATTGGTGGAATCTAGCAAAATTACACGAAGAAATACAGGATAGAGTGATGGTTACCAAGGATGTGTGTAGGGAGGCTGGGAGATATGGGTCAAAACATACAGAATTTCAATCAGATAGGAGGAAGAAGTCCAAAAAAATCTGCTGTAGACATGCTGACTACAAAGACTGTATTGCATTTTTGAAACTTGATGAGAGTAAATATTTATGCTCTCATCACAAAAATTAAGTGTGCAAGGAAATGCATAAATCAGTTTAACTTAGCCCTTCCATAATGCATATTTTCAAAACAGCACTTTGCTCACAATAAATACATTGCGAATATATTGCATTTGACAAAACATTTCAGTACAAAGACATTACCCATTCAAAGTTGAGAGATCAGAGTCAGACTCAGGAATCACAGCTCTATTGTGTTTTCTAGGACAGCAGTTAAACTGTGGGTTGGACCCTTTAGGGGTTGAATGACCCTTTCAGTAGGATTACTTAAGAGCTTCAGAAAACACAGATATTTACACTGTGATTCATAACAGTAGCAAGATTACACTTATGAAGTAGCAATGGAAATGATTTTTGTGTTTGGGGGTCACTACAACATGAGAAACTGTATTAAAGGGTCACAGATTAGGAAGGTTGAGAACCACTGACTTAAGATATCCTTAAAATTAATAGTTTTTATATAATTAAGGCAATGAAGCCATAAGATATTTACTCAACTAGAGAACCAATTTTATCTAAATACTTATCTGCAACTGAAATTAAGAGTTCAAGGCTAGTCTGGGTGCTAGAGTAACACCTTATCAACACAGACAAGAGCACACTCTTGGGGTAGGTAAATTACAGGGTCTCCTTGCAGATGAACACTCCTCAGTGAAAGACATTGAACAACTTCTAAAGAACACTTCTGGACTTTGAAAAGATAAATAAATGTTGAGGGAAAAAAATCCTGTTCTCTTTGAGTTAACCCTTCCCTTTGAAAATTCGGTCTACCATGAGCAAAAGTATAGGGGGGGGGGGTAATAAATACTTGACTTATCTAAGACAGGAGATAAGGACAAAGGGGGCTTGAAACCTCTTGGAATCCAGTAGTGGTTTCTTTATCATTTCAACAAACAGATTGTTACAAACAAATAGGCTTGATTCCTACCCTAAGAAGGACCCTAGAATCCAGTGAAAACATATGTAAGGCTAATAATTTTAATAATAGGCCAAATGTTTATAGGGGGTTTTAAGGAGATGGTTCTGGGAATGGGTAAAGACACTTGCTACCAACCTCAGTTTGATTCCAGAACCTACAAGGTTCAAGGAGAGAACGGTTCTTACAAGTTGTCCTCTGACCTTCACACTTGGGCAGGGGCATGCATATGCCTTCCCACAAATAAGTACTTAGTGTTTTATTTTTAACAACAAAAAGAGGGTGCTCAAAAAACACTATGTTTCATCCTCAGCACTAAAGTATGAGTCCAGGGATAATGGCATGCATTTATAATCCTGGAGCCAAGGAGGTGGACCTGTGAGGTTGGCTAGTCAACCAGCCTAGCCTAATCTGAGAGACCTATGACCCGGTAAGAGACCCTGTGTCTAGAAATATGGTTTGTGGCTCCTAAGGAACAAGAGGTGAGGTTCACCTCCGGCCTCTACATGCACATACATGTGGACGTGCATCTGTACTTACACTCATACTCATACAGGTACAGACACAGAGGTGCATCTGCACGCTTGCACACACAGGTGCACATTAAAATTTAAAAAAAAAAAAGAAAGAAAAAAGATTGGGCAAGTATTGAGTAACAAGGAAGGGACATAGAGTACAATGCTAAAAATGATTACTCTGAAGTCATTTTTCCAGCCTGGACTCTGCCCTTTGAAGAGCCAGTACACCAAGAGAGCCTTCAATTCACCCAGCAGCCTCCCTTCTCCCCTTCCTTAGAGATCAGAGGAAGGACCCAATTTAACAAGAAGCAAGTCTGGTTCTATTGCAAGGGGCCTCTCTGAGGCCTTAACCACAGTAGGGTCTCTGAGAGAAGGACCGAGGAGCATGTGCTTCCTCAGGGGAAGAGGACATAGTCTAGGGGGACAAGTTTGCTTGTGGGAGCTGCTTTTAGTTGCCACTGAAAGCTAAAAGCAGTACAGGAAGCCAACTCTTTGCACTCCAAATCTAGGGCCTTTTCCAGTTCTTCCCCTGCAACGTCTTCCTCCATGAATCCTTCAAGATCCTGCTAGAGATCCACCTCCCTGGAAGACTTCACCAACACCAGGGCCCTCTTTCAGGCATCTGTGAACCCCAACATAACCTCTTCCATTTCCCCAGCAGAACGTCCTGCAGGGGCTGCTACCTGGTCAGAAGTTTCCACTTATCAAGGCTTGCTCATGTCATCTCCTCTGGCCCTTAAAGTAAGAGACTCTTAGTTCCTTTTGTTCTATAGCCAAAGTGTGTCAGCAGGCCTTTGTGTGTGCATGCATTTGTGTGTGTGTGTGTGTGTGTGTGTGTGGAGTTGGAAGGCCTGTGCACCCACATATGCATTAAGGGTGTTCAAGCCCAAGTCTGTCAATAGTGGGGCCATTGCTCTATGTCTTAGCCGATACAACCTAATGCTTAGTGCTTTGAGAATAGAGACTGGTACCCTAACCATGCCCAGAATTAGGCTTTGAACACAGTTGGTGCTCAGTGAGCGCCTGGATGAGCACCCAGGACCATGACCAGGAGAATGCCCCAATCTTTTTTGTCCATTGCACCTGCTCTTCAGTCCTCCAAGATGAACCCCCCCCCCCCCCCCCGACAGCGACAAAGGCCATCAGAGAAGAGGCTGCTGGGGAGGGTGTTTCTGCGCAGTTTCTAAAGGGGATACATAGCCTAGATGAAGGAGTTGAGACCCATGCCAGCCACCGATGAGAAGATTCCCCAATAGGCAAGCCCAACTGGCCCCAGTGCCAAGAGCTTGGCGACTCTGCCTCCTTCGAAAAACCCATTTCCAAATCATGGCAAGCTAAATTTAATTTTAAAAAGGGAAATGATTTATGTGCTGCAGGAATAAAGAAGTGATAGAAGCAGAAAGCTTGCACACATTTCGTTTTTTGAAATTAGGCCTATAATTTTTTCATTAAAGGAGGGTGCCAAGTTGGGGAAGCCAAGGCGCTCTGAGCAGAAAATTACAGAGAGGTGTATGGAGCAAGTCCTGTTAGCCTGGCTGCCTGGGTCTCCAGTCCAGGAGAATACGGGCTCTCACTCTCCGCCCCTTCAGTCTCTATACTGCAAACTGCTCCAGCTCTTAAAGGGCCCTCACAGAGCTGCTCCTCAGGTGAGGAGGGAGCTGTGAGGGCCTTAGCAGGGGAAGGAAAGCACTGGGTGACATGTCGCAGAGACCAGAGGATAGCGTGGGCTGAAACAGGGACAGAAGGGTCACAGAGAGGGGAGGGTGGCAGCTGGTATTAGGGCTTCTTGATTCCAACCAGTGCTGTTCAGATTCTGAATCTTCCAGATCATTCCTTTTCTAACTATATCAATCAATAATATATATCAATCTCTTCCCTCAAAACCTGTGGGCGCTACTGGAAATCCCTTGTCTAGAAAGATGGCGGTCAGCTATCTGTTTCCAGATGGCCCAGTGTCAAGTAGGTGACATAATCTTTCTAAGCAGGGTCTGGATTACAGGCAGTCAGGTGAAGGGAGAAGACAGCACCACAGGCTTTGAATCAAGCATTCCAGGTTCAAATCCTGGTCCACCCATTTATAGTCACATTGCTAACCTCTGCTGTCTCTAGTCACAGCATGGGTAAGAGCAGTGACCACGGTGCCTATGTACCTATTCCCTCACTTACCCAGGGTGTATTACATGCCTATTGTATGCAACGACTCTCCTGTCGCTGAGCCCAAAACCATGAACAAGACAGAAAATGTGCTGTTTCCATGACCAAGGGCTTACAGTAGTGTGTGTATGGGGGGGGGGGATGGGAAGACAGACAGTAAACCCATAAATAAACAATTACAGGAGTTAATTTCAGATAATGATGAGTTGTGGGGAGATAATAACAGGTTGGATGATGGGACTGAGCTGGACTTGTGGAAGAGGACAGACCGATACCGTCTCTCTGGGGAGGAGATGGTAGGACAGAGGCCTGAATGTTGAGAAGGAGGAGACCCATGATGCCTGGAGGAACACATTCCAAACGGACAGCAAAACAAGTATTTCTGGCTACAGCAGATGTTGAATGGCTTTTAGCAGCAACTCATACCTCATTTTCCCAAGTCGTGGCCACAGCTTATAAAGCAATTTTGTGGGTGTTTTCACTGTGACTCTAGTGCGTGGCTGTGGTTGTGTTGGTGGATGTAAGAGGTAAAAGGTTCTAATGACAATGAGGAGTTTGGTAGTACTTGTTCATCTTTACAGCAGTCTAGGAGGCATGGTCCATAACTATGTCATCTCTTGTCCTTCTCCTGGGCTGCGCACACTACAGTGTGAGCTATTTGAGATCCAGGGAAATTCTGTCTTGGTTGTTCACCAGAACCGGAACCATGCTTGGCAAAATAATACTGATAATAACAAGAGGTATGGAGTAGATACTGAGTGGGTGGATGGGATCTTGCTATATGTCACTCATTGAAGCCATGATCTAAGTGTCTTTCAATGGTCTCAGCTACAAGAGAAGGTGTGGTGGTATTGTGTTCCCCAAAATATTGTGTACCTTAATAAACTTATCTGGGGTCAGAGACAGAACAGCCACAATATTAAACATGAGGATAGGCAGTGGTAGCATACGCCTTTAATCCTAGCATTCCAGAGACAGCAATCCCTCTGGATCTCTGTGAGTTCAAGGCCACATTGGAAACGGCCAGGCGTGGTGACCCACACCTTTAATCCCAGGGAGTGGTGGTAGAAAGGAGAAAGGTATATAAGGCGTGAGGACCAGAAACTAGAGGCCTTTGCCCTGGAGAGGCATTTGCCCTGGAGAGGCATTTGCCCTGGAGAGGCATTTGGCCTGGAGAAGCATTTGGGCTGGTTAAGCATTCAGGCTTCTAGCAGCAGTTCAGCTGAGAGTCATTTGGATATGAGGACACAGAGGCTTCCAGTCTGAGGAAGCAAGACCAGCTGAGGATCCGGCGAGGTGAGATAGCTGTGGCTTATTCTGTCTCTCTGACCTTTCAGTGTTCACCCCAATAACTGGCCTCAGGTTTGATTTTTATTAATAAGAACTTTTAAGATTCATGCTACAAGAAGGACTTCAATCCATCGAATTTCCCTGACAGGACACAGGGACGTGAAGCAGAGAGCAAATGCATGTATCAGGAAGGTTTTTTTGTTGTTGTCCTTTATTTTAAAATTTATTTATTTATTGGGGTAGAGTGGGGAAGTGGTTCAGTGGTTAAGAGCATGTTTCAGAGGACCTGAATTGGGTTCCCATGTCAGAGAGAGGCCAAAGTTGGCCCCTGAGAACACCTGCATGCACATGCAAGTACCTACCTACAGACACAAACTGTACATATGATTAAAAGTAAAATGAATTTTTAAAAAGTAAAGATTTACTCTTTTAAATTTTGTGTGTATGTGTTTTGCCTGCATGTATGTAGGTGCCCCACATGTGTGCCACGGAGGCCAGAAGAGGGCATCAGGTCCCCCTGGAATTGGGATTACAGATAAGCTGCCATGTGGGTGCTGCAAACTGAACACTCTGCAAAAGCAGCCAGTGCCCTTAACCACTGAGCCATCTCACCAGCCCCCTCAAGAAGAATTTTAAACGGAGCAAAGGCATCTTTTCACTGAATCCCATTCCAACACCCTTACTCTTCACTAAGATATTTGCCTATTATATTTTTCAATGGATGGTTCTTTCGCACGTGTGTGTGTGTGTGTGTGTGTGTGTGTGTGTGTGTGTGTGTGTGTGTAATTAACAAAGTATCATGTATCCCAAGCTGGATTCAAAACTGCCACATAGCCAAGGATGATCTCGAACTTCTAATCTTCAGGCCTCTACCTTCCAAGTGCTGGGGTTAGAGGCATGTATCACCACTCCCAGACTATGTGGTGCTAGAGACTGAACCCAGAGTTTCATAAATGCTAATCAAGTATGCTACCAACCAAGCTGCATCCCAAACAGTTATTATTTTTTTTAATTAAAAAAAATCTGGTTATAGCAGGGAATATATGGATCTTGGTTTTGAAATGGAGAATCAGTTATTTTCCGGATGGAATTCTTAGGTCAAGGGTTAGTCAACACAGACGTGGTCTCTTCTTTCTAGGGGAAAGGTGACTGTATCATACCCAAGCGTGGTTAGTAACTCACTGAATCCCCTCAGCTACAAAAGGCATCCAAGTTATTTTAAAATATCCTTTCAAGTTCTCCCAAAAGCAAAAAAAAAAAAAAAGCACTAATCTTCAACATTCCTCAGACCACGACTCTAAATTAATTCATAGTAGCAACATAGAATTTTTTGCTCTAAATCCCTAAGTGAGCTAGGATCTAGGTTGCCAGTGCCCCTGACCAAGGTGGTCTGTTCCCAAGCCCCTCTTCTACTCATAGCTCAAGAAGCAGAACACATGTGCTAATCGTTATGTGGAAGACACCTGACGCACCTCTACCTACAGACTTCCATGGATTTGACTCAGTACGTTAGATCAGAACTTAAACATCCTCTTTGTGTCTTAGTTTGACAGTGTAGGGCACAGAGAGACTTGCTTAGACTCTACGCTGGGAAAAAGAGTCTCTAGGAAATTTCCAGAGGCACAGTGAGTTTTCTGAAGGCCAAGGTCTCCTGCATGAACAACAACATGCATGAAGTCTGGCTCTTTTCCTACTCACTTTCAATGAAAAACTAAATAACTGCCTGATGTTCCTTTGGGAGACTGGTGACCACCACAGACAGTGAAATCCCAAATGTGGACGGGGGCCAGGAGCAAAGACATTTGATCATCAGAATCCACTGTGACCATGAAAGGCACTTTGGTGAGGACAAAAAACAAAAACAAAAACAGTTTACTCATAAATTTCCATGATCCGTGACACAGCAACTGCCTTCCCTCCATTTCCAGCAAAGCACGTGATCTTTGGAGGGGAAGAGTCCAGCTCTCCTTGATGCCTTATTAATGACTTTGCATGTTTTGAATTTCCTTTCATTAAAAACTCAAGGTTTTGTCCCTTCTCCTGTTCTGGCTTTTCCCTTTGCTTTTTCTTCTTTTGTCTACAGTGTCATCATTTCAACTAACAGGAAATGGAACAGGGCAAAGTTCAAGGGACACTCAGAAGAGTGACTTTAAAACATGCTCTGATGAAGGGACAACTTTACATGTTCACTCAGGCTCTGGTAAGCCCCCAGGACCCCTGGGGATGGGATTCCCGTAGGAGTCAATGAACACCATGGTTTCCTATGAATACATGCTGTCTAAGACCGAAGAAACATGTTGATTTCACATGTGTGACATGTTGACAAACAAAATTCAACAGAGGCACACACAGTGGAACAGAAGAATACAGTCTTGCACTGATTCTCATTTCAACACTCTTATCCCTGACCAAGGTATTTGTCTATTGTTTCTCAATGACCCTTTCTTTCCTGGGGTGTGTGTGTGTGTGTGTGTGTGTGTGTGTGTGTGTGTAAGTAACAAGACTGACTTACTCTGAACCTGACATGATGTCTGTGATTGCCTGATTTTACAGATAGAACAAATAAGGGGCCTCATGGCATCTGCCTTAGAGAATCAGATGGTTGAGCCCCAATTTACACTTGATCTCTTTGCATGTGAGTTTAGCACTCTTCTTTTTTTTTTTTTTTTTTTTTTAAAAAAAAAAAACTACACTTTTGCAGTCCTTTTCTACACCCTATCCCCAGTGGAATGTGTGTCTTAGCATAAAGACAGCCAAGCTCTTCTCCCTGCAGACCAGAGCTCATGGCGTCTCCACAAGGACGAAATACCTGATGACAGCCTGTCTCATCTGTTTGCTTCCCATGTGGTTGACCAAAGCCACACTTCCCTCCGCCGTACTCCCTTGTCAACAAACACACAAACACCCCAACTGCCCGAAAAACTTCAAAGCCTGACTTCTGCTTCCTATGTCTCTGCAATTCAAAACACACACACACACACACACACACACACACACTGAACCACATCTAAAGACATCTAATCCTACCTACTTTTAAAGACTTGTTGTTTATGTAAATGGGGCTAGGCTTGCACTTCCCGGATGGGAGCCGGTACCTTAGAGGTTTCCATTCCTCTGTTGCCCTGTGCATGCCTCTGTCTGAATTTAGTTTGTCAACACTCCACACACGTGAAATCAACTGGTAGGATGTTTCTGTAAACACTGCGCGTTACAACGCCATGGACCTTTGATTGTCCTAACTGCAGAAGAAGAGACAAAACGTTTGCCCACGTGGTTTTCCTCTCTAGCACGCGTAATATAAATGCCAGAGTCCATTTCATACAACAGAAATCATGACATAACCAGGTAAGAGAAGAAAGCGGAGCCGTGGGGAGAACGCCTGTGTTGGGAGATGGCTACAGGACAGTGGGCGCAGGAACCACGCTGGTGGCAAGGATTTTTTTTTATGAACAAAAACAAAATGCCATTCACGTCACGCTCCCCTCATTGTTATTAAAATCTCATTTCCTAATTGTGTGTGCCATACAATGAATTTTTATACTTCTTCAATGGGGAGTCCAATGTGTTATTTTTTTTTTTAAAGTTAATTATCTTGTGCTAAGAAAGTCCACTGCCAACAGAGCAGTATGAGTGACAAGACAGGAGAATATGGGCAGGATGTGGGGGCTGAAGCTCCTCAATCACTTACCATTAATATGATTCAATTTCTGCTCAAGTCATAGGTTTAGACATTACACAGCACTGTCAGCAAGGAAGGGACTTGCATAATGCAGAGAAGAAAGCAGATGGCATGTTATCAAAACCCTTCAAGCCTAAAATAACCTTCCCAAGTAAGG
This sequence comes from Peromyscus aztecus, assembly GCA_902168405.1. Classification (NCBI taxonomy): domain Eukaryota; kingdom Metazoa; phylum Chordata; class Mammalia; order Rodentia; family Cricetidae; genus Peromyscus; species Peromyscus aztecus. The sequence continues at coordinate 27,094 of CABHPQ010174350.1, forward strand.
AGGATAGTTAATTAAAACCAGGATATATTTACTCGATTCGGAATATCTCAATGTAAATAAAAGTCAAAATGACACTCCTGTAATGTTGGATTAAATGATGAAATTTCATCTATTTTATTTTTCTTTAATAGTTTCTAATCAAACTTTTCATTAAGCGGCTTCATAAAATTCCACAGAGAATTTATTTATAGGGACTGGTTGTAGATTTAAAAGGCTTACTTTTATTGTTCAATTAAAGCTGTTATTCAGTGGACAACATGAGGGGAGCAGGGAGGGGGCCAAGCTGCTTGGCATCGGGGAAGGCTGTGCCACAAGGCCAAGGTTCCCTTCAGAGACGTTATACAGGTAGCCATGTTGGTGGACCCCAGAGAAAATGTGGGCTCATCTCTGTTCAAAAGAGCTCATTCCTGTTTCAAAGCCACTGGCCAGCTTCTTCCCAGTTTGGCTACCTGCTCACATATTCTTGTCTTCTTACAACACACCCTAAGGTTGACTGTGACCAGAAAGACTTAAGAGAGAGAATGGTAGACTCCAGCCAATAGAGACTTGGGGACTGAATTGTCAGCAATCTACATTTTTTTTTCTAACAGGTTTCTAAAACGCAGACAGACCTCCATCTTTTAAGACAAGGAAGAGTTAGGGAGACGGCTCTGTTGGTAGATATGCAGTGTACTTGTGATGCGCCCAGCACAGTGGAGTATGCCTGTAAGCCCGGTCCTGGGTAGGTAGAGACAGGACAGTCCCTGGCGCTTGTCTCCCAGCTAGCCTAAACTACTGGGGCATGTCCCATACCAATGAGAGACCCTGTCCCAAACAAAAAGGTGGCAGGAGTTTCAGAAATGACACCCGAGGTTGTCTGCTGGCTTCTACATGTGCACACATGCATGTGCACCCGCACATACAAACATGCACCCACACACACAGAAAAAAAAATAACAGAGTTCTAATGCTATTGCAAGGTTTTCCTTGACCTCTGCTTCCCCGACTGCTGTCTCAGGACTCCAGTCCTACCCCAAACCACTGCTGAATTCCTACCCCGAGTGCTTCCCCGACAGCCATCATTGATTCTTTTAACTCAATTGGGCTTCCAGATGTGTTAATCCTGTCTTCCCTATTGGGATTCTTAATCCTCAAAACGAACAAGGACCAGATTTTATTTCTTTCTTCTGTATCCCTTCTATTGCCCATGTCATAGGAGAAAAGCAACATATCTGTTAATAAACTAAATATCATCAGGCATAGAAAATCAAATACTGGCTTTTGGAGAAGAAACTTCGAGGGATGTTATGGCGATTTGGAATTCCTTGTATCAAAGATGTAGTTGTTAAATGCTGTAAATTCTTTGCCATCAGCCCCACAATCCATCCACCTGGTGATATGGCTAATAAAATCTGATTTTTATAGCCTAGGCATACTGTTACCTAAATTATATTTGACCAGTTACTGAAGTCACCGAATGTGTGGTACAGAGTATATGCTGCATAGAAGATTCATCTGTGGGCCCCCTGGCCCCCTGGTTATCTGACAGAATGCTTCAGTCATCTGGCAGTCCTCAGTCTTAGGACCATTTGTTTAATGCTAGTCATTAATTAAATTTATGTTCTACCAACTGTTAGTTGGTTGGAGAAACCCAATACCATGTTTTTAACAAATACTTTAACCCATGTCAATTTCACATATTACCAGTTGGGGGGTTTAAAATGTCATTGTCTGGAAATTTAGATGTGTACCTAAGGAGGTGGGGAGGACACATATGGACGAAAGTGCTCCAATAGAGTCAAGATAAGCTGCATGGCCTGTGTGTTAGCATGAGCTACTTTCCAAGGAGGAAACCATCTGAGGCGCAAGCTAACAATGTGATGATGGACTCATCATTGAACTCGCCTTCTAGAAGCTCTTTCAAGTGCCTTTATTCCAAAAGAAATGTTCTACTTCCAGAGGCTGGAGAAGAAAGGCAGAATTAAAATGAGGTGTGCCAAAAGAAAGTTCAGGAGCACATTCACACGGAGACGCTTGTGTTTGCAAGAACATTTAAAATTCCTTTAGGAATGCTCCAGCAACCACTGATCATTGTTGGATAGGAACGTCTGTTTTTCAGCTCTAGACAGAACAACTTTGGAACTCAGTGACTAATAATTCCTAAATTAGCCAAAAAGGTTAAAGCATTTTTTTTTCATTATATTACATTGTTAAACACTAACTTTGAATGCTTTTAAGTAGGGGAAAACATTCTCTCAGCTTTATTCAGTGTTAGGAACCTAGAGACCTTTGGATTAGCTAGTAAAACACAGGGCTTAGGAGCAAGGAACGTGGGTGAATTTTTTTCCTCTCTCTCTCTCAAATAATGAAGAAGGCAGATCAGTAAATGCTCATCTGAAAGGAAAGGGTACTTAATAATTGTATTGGATGCATTGATCTGTTTTAATGAAAAGGCTATTTGACTATTAAAAATAGGAGCATGTATACTTCTGTGGAGAAGGAAAATCTAATACCCCCCACATGCACACGCCCACCACATGACATGCACACACCCACTCTCACATAGTCTCTGCCTTTGGACTCCAAAGAGTTTACATCTTCTTGTCGCCCTGCTCCTTATCTTCCTCCTCAGACTGTCAGATTCCATCCCTTCACCCTAGATCCTCTGCTGTTCACTACTTCCAAAGTCCTCTGCGGTAGCCTACGAGCTCCCGAAGGCACAGACTGTCAAATTTGAGAGGCCACAGTAGATTCACAAAACCATGTAGTGGTATCGTAGAGCTAATTGGGACAATCTGGACTTGAATATTTTGCAAATGAGGTATCCTTGGGGACAATGTAAGCCAACAGAATCAGGGATGGCACCAGCTTGAAGAAAGTCTATGTATGTACTTCCAAGGCCTCAACCTCTTTTCCTCCTTGGTCCTCCTGATGAATTGAACAGGGTACCATCCTACCACCCATGAAGGTGATTTCAAAAGAAGTGGGGGTGTCCATACTACTGGATGTATAGGAAAACTCACTCAGTGGAGAACGTCGGACATGCTGCGATTTCTTCAACAAATGGATACAGAAGGCAAGATATGACAGCTTGCCCTCACTGATAGTGCACATTGCAAGGTTTCCAAAGGTGAGCTATGGTGACTGACAGCCCCTCTGCTGAGAAGACGCGTGACTAGTCAGCTAGGCCAGGATTCAGTAGGTGTGTGAAAATTTAAAGGACAGGGCACATCTACAACTCATGTATGTATGTGTATGTATGTATGTATGTATGTATGTATGTATGTATGTGCTATCTATCTATCTATCTATCTATCTATCTATCTATCTATCTATCTATCTTCTACCTATCTATCTAACATTCCATCAATCAATCTTTCATCTCCATCTACCTTATAGCATTGAATAATTTATGCTTTCTTATAGTACCTTATAAAATTAGAAAATTTAAAAACCAATATTTAAATAACCAAAGCCCTCTCAGGAAAAACACGAAAGCGTCCAATCTCAAAGTCCACCTTCAAGGTCCACCAAGCACCTTCCAATTATATACTGAACAACAAACACAAAATAATCATCTTTCCCCTGTGGTAAACAGTGGCTACCAGCAACATGAGGACACCTTGTGCTGTAATAATATGGGAGCTGGGCCGGGCGGTGGTGGTCCACGCCTTTAATCCCAGCACTTGGGAGGCAGAGGCAGGTGGATCTCTGTGATTTCGAGGTCAGCCTGGGCTACCAAGTGAGTTCCAGGAAAGGCGCAAAGCTACACAGAGAAACCCTGTCTCGAAAACAAAACAAAACAAAACAAAAATATATGGGGGCTGGGTGGAGCCATGTGGCGAAGGCAAGCCCTGCTTCCCAGCCCCGCTCACACCGTAAACCGAAAACGGCTACTCGCAGGAACAAGTTTCGAGTAAAAGACACTCACCAAACTCATCGCATATACTCTCATTTTCTATGAGAGTAGGGTGGTCGAAGGTATCCCGACAGTACAGGATCTGGGGGTTTCTGCTGACCATTGCGATGCCCCCCAGGGCGAGCGCAAACTGGTCCGTGAGGATGGAAGATGGCTTATCCTGGATCCGTTTGAGCATGGAACGGTACCGACAGTACTGAGGGTAGCTGAGCACGATCACATTGGTTTCTTCCTCATCTTCCCCTAGACGGAAAAGAAAACACACCCATTACCCTCTTCCCACCAACAAAGAGAACTTTCGCGGATGTGACTTAATTTCAATGGTCACTTTTGCTTTGGGACTAGAGATGTTTTCTTCAGCAAAGCCCTCATCTTTACCACGGTCTGGCAATGTCAGAACCTTCTAGAATCCCCCTTCCCAACTCAGCTCCCCACCCTCAAAGCCTGAGGCCACCCCTGAGTATAGCCACTTTGTGGTCCCCACGGACATACATATTAGGTGATGTTTGCATTGTTTGAAGGCAGTCAAACTTAAAAATTCCTTCCAGAGATTTCAATGTATTTTTTTTTTCAGCCATTGGTGTCACCATGATAGGAAAACTTTGATGAGTTTCTTTATAATCATTGCTTGGCTTAGACTGATTACACATTTTGCGTGTGCATGCTTAGTGTTGGCAAAAATGGTTGGACCCGGGAGAAACGTCCATAGGTCTAAGGAGTATTGCCACCTGCTCTGTGGCTCAACAAATATTTTGTGTTCTCTTTATGGGCCTGGAGAAAGACTGTACTTCCCACCATTGAGGGTCCAGGAGGGCCTGGACTTGTTCTTGGCCAATGAATATGACAGAAGTCGTGGCTGCTTTAGAGCCAGTATGCCATGGACCACAGTGTCTTTGTCTTTGTTTTGGCCATCTGTAATGCTCAGATAGCAGCTCCTCTGCCAGTCTGGGTCTTGGAGTTAAAACAGCATGAGGCAGGGTCCCTGGTTGATCCAAAATAGGTGCAAACACAGCAGAAACAATGCCCACATTGTTTATAATGACACATATCGGGGGATCATTTGTTATTACAGTGTGATTTACCCCAACTTGATTGATACCACCATCTTCTCCACACCCCCTCACACACCCCCATCTTTTGATGTTTCTCAAATCCAGCCTGGCACACCCCCAGAGAACCATGCCGAAAGGCTCCCCAAACATCCTCGAGAGACAGTCCCATCAGGACTGTCTTAACCCAGATGATTGCAGAAAACATCAATCTTCCTGTTAAATGATCATGATGCCTACTGCTAACTCACTATGTTTTGCGAATAGCTGCAAAACCCAGATTTAACAAGGATAAATCCTTCGTTCATTTTAAGCTTGAGAAATGGCAAGTGCCCCCTTTGGTAGTCTGTTACCTGCAACCATGCCAAACTGAACCTGCGTTTCATGACCCACGCCACCAGCATGCCGGTCAGCAGTTCCCAGATTTGTCATTTGTATGTCCAACGGGAAAACACTCACTATTTTGAGCCCTTATTGTACTTCAGAGAACGGCATGAAACAGTTGTTAAGGATACTGACTTTATTGTGGCCATCTGGTAACCAGTGGGAGATGAATTGGGATAGAACGTAATGATGGAACATAACCAGGATGGATGCAAGGTGTGCAAGTGACCTTTGCAGAGAGGAGGCTGACTTGCAGATGTATCTCTAATTACGCTCACTTAGCTCTTCAGGCTGGAGGCTTCTCCAGGAAAGGAGGTGCTCAGCTGCTTCTAGCATGATGTCTTCAAATGGCTTGCACTTCTTAGACTCCTGCCTGGTTTGTGGGCAGCCACATTAGCAGCTGGCACACTTAGAAGGCAGTGTGTTTACATGGAAGAGAAGTCTACCAATGAAAACTAGTCCTGAGGTGCAGACAGGCGGGCCATGACAGCAAGTTGAGATTCCTACAGTAGACTAAGACACTAAGTTCAAACGCTACATTGATAGATATATTTGTTACAGAAGCCCCCACTGACGGAAGCCCCCAATATCTATGTGCTGTCCCAAAGAGTAGCCTCCATGCACCATTGGTACCAAATCCTATTTGTATCTCTACACCTTATTTGTTAAAGATGCAAATCCTGGAGAATACAACCAGAACCTGCCAGAGCTCACTCTGTTGAGCATGCTCAATACCTACACCACTTTTCTGTACATAGAAAGCCCTGCGCAAACACCTCACAGCTCCCGAGACTGCTCTGGTAGGGCCTTTGGCTTCTGTGAAGACAAGAAAATCATACCAGTTTTTCTAAGAGTTTTAGAAATAAAATGGAAGATGTTGTGCTTTCCAGAGGAAGGTAGTTAAGGAAGAGTTGTTACTGAGTTGGTGTCCTGGGAGAAACCACCTGGGTCGAGGGTCCACTTCACTGCTGTTCTACCCGTCATTCTCTCGATTTTCTTTGAGGACTTTTGTTGTTGATGTTGGTTTTCCGAGGCAGGGTTTCTTTTTTTTTGCGTCGCTTCAGCTGTCCTGAAACTCACTCTGTAGACCAGGCTGGCCTTGAACTCACAGAGATCCGCCTGCTTCTGCCTCCCAAGTGCTGGGATTAAAGGTGTGCGTCACCACCAGCCAGCTCTTTGAGTACTTTTTCAGGATGATGCTCCCTCTGCCCTTTATCTGATTCTCTGTTTGGGATAGTGTCATCTCTCTGGCAAGCTTCAGTGCTGAAACATGGCCGCCCCTGGCTCTCTGTACGTCGTCTAGCTCCCAACACCTACTCTGCCCTCCTCACAGTTTCTGACTCCTTCTCGTAGTTATTGGAAGAGCACAAGCATGTTCACTCTCCTCCCACTTCATAGGAAGGTGCCCTAAGGATGTCCACTGCATCTGGGAACAGTGTTGCTCAGGGTTGTCCTGAGAATGCTATCCAAGATCTCATGGGGTGCCTGAGGAGGGTTAGACTCAGGGTGCCACCCAAAATGACTGACTCAGTTTCTCTAAGATCGGAATACAGGAATTTATATTTTTAACAAGCACTCAGCCTAGTTCTTGGACTCTACACTTCCAAGCAAGTAATTCTGATTTTCTTTTTCTTCTTTTCTTAGCATAGATTTACAGTGACTTACTTAGTTTGGGTTTTAAAATACATGTATTTATATGTATATTTAAGTATATGTAATACTTAAAAGATTTATATTTATATGCTACATATGTATTTATGACTTATAAATAATATATGCCATGTATTTAAAATATATATTATACATGTATACCATACTATATTAATATAATACATTATGTATGACATATGTTGCTATATTAATGTTATATGGTA
>CABHPQ010174351.1:0-23940 GCA_902168405.1 Peromyscus aztecus
TCTAATTGGCTAGTGGCTGGGAGCGGTGGGGTTAAGAGCTACGCTTCGGCCCCGGCCTAGGCACGATCCCCTATCACTAAAGCAGTCCCTCGGACCTGCTGCCAATCTCACGCCATGGATCGCCATCTCCTTACTTGTCGCGCGACCCAGCTCCGGAGTGGCCTCCTGGTCCCCCTGCTTCTGTTAATGATGCTAGCAGACCTGGCGTTCCCGGCCCAACGTCACCCCCCGGTGGTGCTGGGTGAGACTTGCGTGCGGCGGGACGGTGGGTGGGTACTGCAGGATCCAGTGCAGTCAGGGTCGGATGGGCCGACATCCCTGTTGTGCATCTGCTTTAAGTACGATGCCCAGAGCGTTTGGGTCTCTTAACCTGGGTCGGGTCGGTTAACCCACCTCCCTTCATACTGGGCATGGGTGTGGTCAGCCACCCTCTAAAATATGAGAGCAAGGGAAAAAAGATACTGTCCGATTTCCCACTCTACCTATCTGCATCAGCTCCAAACCTTGCCTCAACATGCCCCCATTTCTTATCTGGAAAGACTGAGGCAGTTCAACTCTACTCCAGAGGGCTCCTAGATAGTCTCAGAATTGGTCTGAGTCTGCCTAGAAGGCTCTCACCCTTCTGTATTTCTCAGGGCATGGCTGGTAGCAAGTTCTGTCTTTGCTGGCCACCGAGATAATTTCCCTTTGCTCTCAACTTACGGAATGCATGGCATTGACTTTGGGGGAGAAGGTGTAAGGGAGAAAGGACGGCTAAGGGAAGGGAAGACAGAGGAAAGGGTTGGGACAACAGCCATGAACAGGTGTTAGGGAGTCAGAGAACATGCTCTACACCCTCCCCTACAAGACCTAGTTACTCCAGGTGGTGTTGAGGCCGGGTGTAATTCCCTGCCTATTCACTCTTTGGTCTTAGACTTGGCAGCTGAACAAGAATCAACAGTGTTTCCTTATGCTAATAGGCCAGGATAAAATCTTTGGGAGTCTTGGACTTGACTTGGCGCTCATCTTGAGCTAGTGTTTCAGTGGCCAGCCAGGACTCCTGAGAACAGAGACATGCATATGTTACATACTTATTCTGCTGAAACATGCATTCTCGTGCTCTTTCTGCTGTGATTTTTTTTTTTTTTTTGACTTTTCAAGACAGGGTTTCTCAGTGTAACAGCTCTGACGGTTCTGGAATTTACTTTGTAGACCAGGCTGGCCACAAACTCACAGAGATCCACTTCTCTTTCACTCCAAAGTGTTGAGATTAAAGGCGTGTGTCACCACGTCTGCCTGTTTGGAATATTTTAATAGGGATACTGCATGTCATAGAAAGATAGTGTTGATTGTCAAAGTGGTAGCAGGAATCCTCAATAGGCATTGTAAATTATGCATGGCAGCACATGACTTTAATCCCAGGAGGCAGAGGTAGGCCTATCTCTGAGTCAAGGACAGCCTGGTCTACAACACAAGTTCCAGGACAGCTAGGGCTATGCAGAGAAATTCTGTCTCAAAAAACAAAACAAAAAAATAGGAATCCTGAGTCAGGAAATGGTCTGGGGAATTCTAGGTTCACTTTGAGATTTGTACACACTTGACCCTGCTTTCCCAAGCTTCCAGGATGGCTCTCAGAGAAGAGGTCTGTTGGGTGAACAGCACAGAGAATCCCAGAGTCAGCCTGGGTGAATGGGTGCCTGGGAAGCCCTCTGGGAGCATGCTGGAACTAGGGTTGGTTGAAAGATGGTTCCAGGCTGGTTGGAATGGAATTGGGGGGAGGCATGTATGATGTAGAACTTGTGACTTATTGGGTCATCTGACTTTACCCTGGGGACCAGTGTGAAGAAGTCACGAGTGAGCCTAAGGAATTCTAAGAATGAGGGCCTTGGCATTGGGATGTATGCATTCTCTGAACACATACATGGTTGCCCCCCCCCCCTTTTTTTTTTTTTTGGTTTTTCGAGACAGGGTTTCTCTCTGTAGTTTTGGAGCCTGTCCTGGAACTCACTCTGTAGCCCAGGCTGGCCTTGAACTCACAGAGATCCGCCAGCCTCTGCCTCCCTAGCACTGGGATTAAAGGCGTGTGCCACAACCACCCAGCCACTTTTTTTTTTTTTTTTTTTTTTGAGGCAGAGTCTCAGCTGTAGCTCTGTCCTCTCTTTGTAGATCACAGGCTGGCTTTGCACTCACAGAGATCCACCTGCCTCTGCCTCCCTAGCACTGGGATTAAAGGCGTGCACTAGCGTGCCTGGCTTGTTTGCCATGTATTTTTGCCTGGGTGGATTGGTGCTAACTGTACTCTTAATCCATCATAACAGAGAAGCCTCAGACTCCACAGGGATCTGAACATCTGCACCCTCAACCTGCTCATCTTTTCAAGGATTGGGGCTGCTGCTGGTAACTCAGAGACTGCAGAGAGCCATTCCTCTTCCTAGGCACAAAGTGTGGGTCCTGAGTTAGTGGCAGAAGCATCAGAAGTCAGAAAATTGACCCGGGGCAGGGAGATGGGACCTTAGTCAAACCATTGTGTTCCTCTCAGCCTCGGTCTTCTCATCTGTTAAATGAATAAAGAGGGCCTGTAAGAGGGCTCAATGAGCGAAGGGGATTGCCACCAAGCCTGAAGACCGAGTTCCATCCCCAGATGAAACCAGTTCTGGCAAGTTGTCCTCAGCCTCCACGCATGCGGTGGTGTGCGCTCATCTTACTTCTGTTTATACGTACACACTAAGTAAACGTGATTTTAAAATTTATATGAAGATGACCCTTCCCAGTGTTATTTGAAGTAAAAGTTCCGTGTGCAGCTCTTGTCTTGGTTTCAGGCAGCAAGTCTCTCAGGAAGGGGCCATCGGCTATTTTTAGAAGCCACAGCCTGACCAGGGCAAGGGGTATCTAGTGGCTTCCTCTTTCATTCATTTCCCCTGCGGTGGATGGAGACAGTGACCAGTCGACATGTCCAGCTCACAGGCCTGTCATGCAGAGGTTCCCATACCAGGAATGTCCTGCTTTTGCACCCACATCATGAAGCAGGTGTCTCACCTGCTCCCCACGATCCTGTGAAGACATTGGGGTGACACTCAGGCAAGGACGTGTGCTGTGCTGAGTTCAAAGTCACTGGGGAGGAAGGCCAAGTGGCCCTGCGCAGTGACTGTGGGTTTGCTTTTTTTTTTTTTTTTTTTTGGTTTATATATATATAAACCAAAAAACCACAGGGTTTTTCTGTGTAAATAAGTTGCCATGGGACTCTTGGCTTACCAGTACTTTACATCTCGCTTTTCATGGTGGCAGCTGGCAGTGTCTCTCTGCCTCAGCCTTCCACTTCCCAGAATTCTCCTCTCTCCTTGTCCTGCCTATACTTACTGCCTGGCTACTGGCCAATCTATGAATCAGTCATCCACAGCAAACAGTCCTGGCTGTTTGTAGACCAGGCTGGCCTCAAATTCACAGAGATTCACCTGCCTCTGCCTCCCAAGTGCTGGGATTAAAGGGGTGTGCCACCACTACCGGGCTTTTTCTTTTGTTTTTGTTTTTTGAGACAGGGTTTCTCTGTGTAGCCTTAGCTGTTCTTGGCTGTCCTGGAACTTGCTCTGTAAGCCAGGCTGGCCTCGAACTCACAGAGATCCACCTGCCTCGGCCTCCTGAGTTCTGGGATTAAAGGTTTGTGCCACTACTGCCCAGCTGACTATGGGTCTTCAAAAGGAGTTTTTTCTCTGAAGTGTCCAGAGTGTAGCCTATGGGAGGTACGTGCGGCTTGTAACGTTAATGGGAGTAAATAGATTGTGAGGCTTTAAATACTGGGAATTAAAGAAATGAGTGTGGGTTTGGTGTTACCAGAGCCCAGGGTCCGTGTGGACCAAAGAGATTGACAAGGGTGGTATGTAGTCATGCTTGGAACTTGGTCACACCCTGGCCTGTGGCTGGTATGGCATGTTGTTGCACTTCAGCCATCTGTAATACACCTCTCCAGCATGCTAAGGCCTTCCACAAAACCCGCCCTCTGGAACGTTCCTGCCTTTAGCAAAGCCTAGGGGCTTTGGTGGGGCCTGCTGGTACCACTGTAAGCTTCTCATCTGTGTTATCACAGCCTCCCTCCCACAAGCCTGTAATCCCAGCATCGGGGAGGTTGGAGGCAGGAGAAGCATGCTTTTGATGCCAGCAAGACCTTGTCGAAAAACAAAAACAAAAACGTAAGAATACTGCCTCTAGATTTAACTTTCGGCCTAGTACTCTGTCTTGTGTCCCACAGCTTGGGGGTAGAAAAGACGCTGCTTGGTTTTCTTTTTAGCTTGGTTTAAGCCTGGAGGGTACATATCTAATCAGGCCTGTAGCACTGGACAAATTTTGGAGGTTCTGGAAAACTTCCGTAAGTCTCAAAATCCCTTCTAGGTAGAGTATGATCTGGGTCCATTAACCTTCTGTATAGGTAAGGGCAATCCAGGCTGAGATCTCAGTGTTAGGATTCTGTACATGCGCAGCTTGGGTCTAACATCTTACATCACTTAGGGGAGGGGAACCATAGCTTCTCAAGGAAGTGACTGGCTTGAACCCCTTTCTGAATGGCTTGCGAGGAAGTTCAAATGAAGATCTAAGGAGGTTATTATTACACATCACCGCAAAGTGCTACGGGCCTCCCCACAAGCATATCAGGCCTCTCTTTAAGCCTCACAGGGTATCTGCTGGCTTCTTTCCCGTTAATGTGGCTCTTGTTTTTGTTTGTTTTGAAACAGGATCTCAGTGTATAGCCCAGATTGTGCTAGCACTCACTTGATCCTCTGGCCTCAGTCTCCTAAGTCCTGGAATGACAGTTATTCACCACCACGCCTGGCTAGTAGCAGCTTTTCTATATGAAGGTGGTGTCCTGGCTTCTCTGTCACATTTCCCTATTCTTGATTTTTTTCCAGCCCTGGGATTGTGTCTCCACTTCGGGAGTGAATTACAAAGATGTGCCGTGGTGTCCATTACTCTGGGTGGCTCTTTTGCGGACTGCAAGATTCTTGGGGGTCTCCAGCCTGCCAGGGCTCAGACCTCTATGCCTGTCTTTTTTTTCCTGCAGTGCCTGGTGATTTGGGTAACCAGCTGGAAGCAAAGCTGGACAAGCCAAAGGTCGTACACTATCTTTGCTCCAAGAGGACGGACAGCTACTTCACACTCTGGCTGAACCTGGAGTTGCTTCTGCCCGTTATCATTGACTGCTGGATTGACAATATCAGGTGGGGGCTGGCGCACACAGATGGGGGACCACTGGGGACCCTACAGAGGCCTTCTCATGCCTCAGTAGATGGAGAAGTACCACTCTCTTCTAGGCTTTGTAGCCCTTGATCTGGTCTGGTCCGCACTGGCTGTACACTCTCAGAGGCATGACTTTCTGCTTCTGCTCCTTTCCTCCCTTCTCCGGTTCATCCTAGACTCAGGTTGTTTTGGCTAGCCCCTATCCACAGACTCCTTGTGGCTCCCTCCCTTCCTTTGCCTGAGGCTTGGCCACACCTGCCTCTCTAGCTGCTTGTTCTTCCTGCTGTAAGTCTGCATCTTGTCACATTGTAATCTTCCCACATGGGTTTTCTGATTTTTATAACCTTCATTGGTAAATCCCCTCCCATTCACCCTTTAAAACCTGGCTTTTGAGCTGGCTCAGTGATTAAGAGCACTGGCTGCTCCTGCAGGGAACCCTAGAGCAGTGGCTCTCAACCTTCCTAACGCTCTGCAACCCTTTAATACAGTTCCTCATGTCTTGGTGACCCTCAACCATAAAATTATTCCATTGCTACTTTGTAACTGTAATTTTGCTGCTGTTATAAAATGTAATGTAAAGAGCCCTTGGGGTCTCAATGCACAGGTTGAGAACTGCTGCCCTAGAGGTTTTGGTTTCTGGCACCCGCATGGAGGTTCACAACTGTCTGTAACTTCTGTCCCAGATGGATGATCTGGTGCCCTCTTTTGGCTTCTTCGGGCACCAAACACATGCACAGACCATACATTCAGGCAAACACTCATGTACATAAAATAAAAAATATAAAAATCTAAAAAAAACAAAGTTAAAAAAAAACCCGCTGGCATTTGCTGGGTGTAGTGTGGACCTGTTATCTTATTACTTCGGGAGGCCAAGGAAGGAGAATTACATTCTGTCTCAAAAAATCACCCTTCCCCAAAGAAATGACTTTATTCCGTATGCAAAATCTTCCCACCATCCCTTCCTCCAGGCCCCATGCATGCTTCCTTTAACTCTCACCAAGTACCAAATTATGCTGAACTGTGTTTTTACTGAATTCAATATAAGGGATTATATTTTTTTTCTGTTTTTTTGTTTGTTTGTTATTTTGAGACAGGGTTTCCCTTTGTAGCTTTGGAGCCTGTCCTGGAACTCTGTCTGTAGACCAGGCTGGCCTCAAACTCACAGAGATCCGCCTGCCTCTGCCTCCTGAATGCCTGGCATTTTTTTCCTGATATAAACTGAATTTCATTACTAGTGTGGTGGATCAAAAACTAACCATTTTTACTTTGGTTAAACAGTTATAAGCTGTTTTGTGTTCTATTATCTCACTTTTTAAAAACTTGATTGATTGATTGATTGATGATTGACTGTGTATACAGGGGTGTGGGTATAGAGCTCAGAGGACAACTTGTACAAGTCGGTTCTCTTCTTACCACGTGGGTCCCAGAGACCTAACTCAGGTTTTCCGACAGACTTGGTGGCAGGTGTCTTTCCCTGCTGAGCCGTCTCACTTTCATGTTATGATGTAACCAACCCAAACCTCTTCAGTTACTAACCACAGACATGTTTGTAAACAAGAAAGAAGGTGGGTGTGGTGGTGAATCTGTAACCCCAGCATTTGGGGGGGGCTGAGGCAGGAGAGCCGTCACTGTTGAAGCCAGCTTGGGCTGCAGAATGGGTACCAGCCAGGGTTAAGTAGCAAAACACTGTCTCAAGACCGGAAACAAACATAGACAGAGCGACTGATTTCCTACATGTGCAAACACATCAGTGGCGTTCAGAGGATACAGTTAAGGGGACTACAAAGTAAACATTTTAGCTGGATGGACTGGTGGTCCTGGTGATTTTTTTTAATCTTTTATTTTTGACAGTTTCATATTTATATTTATACACATACAATGTATCTTTTTTTCTTTCTTGAAACAAGGTTTCTCTGTGTAACCTTGGCTGTTTTGTAACTCACTCTGTAGACCAGGCTGGTTTGAACTCAGGCTGGTTTGAACTCATAGAGATCTGCCTGCCTCTGCCTCCTGAGTGCTGGGATTAAAGGCGTGTGCTACCACTTGTCCAGCTACAATATATCTTTTAAAAACTTATTTTTAGGTTTATTTACTTTGTGTGTATGATTGTTTTGCCTGCATGTATATAAATGCACTTCATTCATGCCTGCAGAAGTCAGAGGAAGGCATTAATCTACCGGAACTGAAGTAAACTGTTTCTCTTTATTTTATGTTTATGGGTATTTTGCCTGCAGGTATGACAGTGTGTAATGCCCACAGAAGCCAGAAGAGGGTGTCAGATCCCCTAGGACTGGAATTACTATACAATGTATCTTCTTGTTTCTTTTTTTCTCACTATGTATCTCTGGCTATCTTGGAACTCACTATGTAGAACAGGATGGCCTGGAACTCACAGAAATCCACCTGCTTCTGCCTCCCAAGTGCTGGGACTAAAGGCTTGGACCACTGCATCTGGCCTATACAAAATATCTTTTTTTTTTTTTGGTTTTTCGAAACAGGGTTTCTCTATGTAGTTTGGATCTCGCTCTGTAGCCCAGACTGGCCTCAAACTCACAGAGATCCGCCTGGCTCTGCCTCCCGAGTGCTGGGATTATTTTTATTTTGTGTGTATGGGTATTTTTGCCTTCTTGTATGTCTGTGTACCATATGCATGCATTGCCTGAGGAAGCCAGAAGAAGGTATTGAATCCCTTGGAACTGGAGTTATAGATGATTGTTAGAGGCCATGTATGGGTGCTAGGGATTGACAGGGTGCTCCGCAAGAATGACCAGTAGTAGTGGTGATAGTGGTCTTCTTCTTCCTTTAGATTTATTTTATTTTATTTGTGTGAGTATTTTGCCTCAGTACCCATGCCTGGTGCCTGAAGAGGCCAGAAGATCTTGGATCTCCTGGAAGTATACTTACTAATTATTATAATTGGTCACATGCATGCTGGGAATCAAATTTGGGTCCTCTGGAAGAGCAGCCAGTGCTTTTTTTTTTTTTTTGGTTTTTCAAGACTGGTTTCTCTGTGTAGTTTTGGTGCTTGTCCTGAATCTCACTCTGTAGACCAGGCTGGCCTCGAACTCACAGAGATCCACCTGGCTCTGCTTTCCGAGTGCTGGGATTTAAAGGCGTGCGCCACCACCGCCCAGCTGTAGCCAGTGCTCTTAACTGATGAGCCGTCTCTCCAGCCCATGTCCTTTCTATTTATTTATTTATTATTTATTTATTTATTTGTTTGTTTGTTTGTTTTTGTTTAAGAAAATTACATCATTTAGGGTGGGTGCATGTGTTATAGCATGAGTGCATAGGTCAGGGGACAATCTGAGAGCATTAATTCTTTCCCCCCACCATGTTGGTTCCAGAGATTGAACTCTCAGGTCTTAGGTCTTCAGCCTTGTGAAAAGTATCTTTATCTACTGAGCCAACTTACTGGCCCCATCTTCCTTTTCTTGCTTTTTTTATTTTTGAGACAGGGTTTCTCTGTTTTGTTTGTTTTGTTTTTTGAGACAGGGTTTCTCTGTGTAGTTTTGGTGCTTGTCCTGAATCTTACTCTGTAGACCAGGCTGGCCTCGAACTCACAGAGATCCACCTGCCTCTGCTTTTTGAGTGCTGGGATTTAAAGGCGTGCACCACCACTGCCCGGCAATATGAGACAGGGTTTTTCTTTGTAGCCTTGGCTGTCCTAGAACTTGCTCTTCAGCCCCAAATTTGGGCTGCCGCTGAATCAGACCCATATTCTTAAAAAACAAATTCCACATATATGTTATGACACACATCCACACACAATTGAACAAATACATACATTTGAGAAAAAAAAATTAAACTTAAAACTTTTTTTTGTGGGGCTGGAGAGATGCCTCAGAGATTAAGAGCACTGGCTGCTCTTCTATAGGACCTGGGTTCAATTCCTAGCACCGACATGGCAGCTCACAACTGTCTGTAACTCCAGTTCTAGGGAATCTGGCACCCTCACATAAATGTACATGTAGGCAAAACCCCAGTGCACATAAATTATAAACAAAAACAAAAACTTTTTGTTTTTTAGAGAGAGCCAGTTGTGATGGTGCATACCTTTAAGAGGCAGAGGGTAGATGGATGGATCTCTGTGAGTTTGAGGCCAGCCTGGTCTACAGAGTGAGTTCCAAGGTGGCCAGGGCTACATAAAAAGACCCTGTCTCAAAAAGCAAAAAAAAATAAAAAATAAAAATAAAAAATTTTTTTTGAGATGGATCTGTATAAATTACCAGGCTGGCCTTGAACTTTTAATTCTTCATCAGCCTCTGGAACAGCTAGGATTTCAAGGGCAGATTAGTCAGACTTTGTGGCACATACCTGGGATTCCAGTGTTTTGGAGGCAGAAGGAGATCACTGAGAGTTCAAGGCTAGCCCAGTATACAGAGCAAATTCCTAGGGCTGTATTGTGAGAACCTATCTAAAAACAAACAAACAAAAATAACAAAAAGAATAAAAGGAACAGTTTACGTGAAGGTGGAGGTGCTCCCTTCAGTATAGGGGAGGGGCTAGACATGTAGCTCTGGCCTACCATGTATAGAGTGGGGGGCTGAAGTGGTGGCTCTTTCAGAGGGCCCAGGTTGCTACTGAGCACCAGTGTTGAATGGCTCACAACTGCCTATATCCTCAGCTCCAGGAGATCTGACGTTTGCTGGATTCCATGGGCACCTGAACACATGTCGTAGAATGTATACTTACATAAACATACAGACATTGCACATAGATTTTAAAAAGGACAGGGAGTTTTGATCCTTAGCCCCCACAAAAAGATAATGCAGCTGAACGTTTCCTATGGCCTTATGCTATTGTAGCTGTCTAACCTTTGTAGCAAGTGTTACTCAGATGCTGTCAACCCAGTGGATTAGGATACATTTAGGGTCTTACTAGGCAGCCCTGTCTGTGCTGGAACTCACTATGTAGATCAGGCTGGCCTCAAACTCATGGAGATCCATCACCTGCCATGGAGTGCTGGATTAAATGCGTGCACCTCCATGCTGGGTATATTATGATACTTGATGCTAATAATAAGTGACCAAGTTGCTCGTTTATGTATTTACTAAATTATACATTCTGTTTTTAAGATAGGATTTTACTCTGTAGACCTGGCTGGCCTGGTCTACATGGCATGTGCTACAATACCTGACTTTACAATTCTTATTTTTATTTTATTTTATTTTATTTTATTTGGGGGGGGTGGCTGTTGAGACAGGGTTTCTCTGTGTAGCCTTGGCTGTCCTGGAACTGCCTTTGTAGACCAAGTGGTCTTGAACTCACAGAGATCCACCTACCTCTACCTCCTGAGTGCTGGGATTAAAGGTGTGTACCACCACCACCACCACCACCACCACCAGGCCAAATTTTATATACCATATTTTTTTTAATTTTTATTTGTTTTAAGATTTATTTATCTGTTATGTATACAGTGTTCTGCCTACATGCCAGAAGAGGGCACCAGATCTCACTCATTACAGATGGTTGTGAGCGACCATGTGGTTGCTGGGAATTGAACTCAGGACCTCTGGAAGAGCAGCCAATGCTCTTAACTGCTGAGCATCTCTCCAGCCCTAAGTGAATTTTTTTTTTTTCAAGACAGAGTTTCTCTTTGTAGCT
The DNA here is from genome assembly GCA_902168405.1 of Peromyscus aztecus. Lineage (NCBI taxonomy): Eukaryota > Metazoa > Chordata > Mammalia > Rodentia > Cricetidae > Peromyscus > Peromyscus aztecus. Next base: position 10,813 of record CABHPQ010174351.1, read on the forward strand.
TTGGAGCCTGTCCTGGAACTTGTTCTGTAGACCAGGCTGGCTTTGAACTCACCTGCCTCAGCCTCCCAGTGCTGGGATTAAAGGAGTGAGCCACCACCTCCTGGCTCCATATTTTTATTATTTTGGAATGTTCTACTTACAAAAACAGCAACGACAGCAAAAACCACAAAACCCCCATTACCTGAGGTTGCTTATAACCCTATCAGGTTAAGGAAGGTAGATTTGGGGCTGAGATAGGTAGATTTTGAGTTAGAGGCTAGCCTGGACTAGCAAGAACCTGTCTCAAAACTAAAACAAAATATAAAGTTTACTCTATTTACTATGTATTATACCAGAAGTCTCTATCCTTCTTTCTCTCAATTTAAAGGAAGAAAATAAAAAGGTTTTGAGCCTGTGGTAGTGGTACATGCCTTTAATCCCAATACTCAGGAGGTAAAAGCAGGTGGAGCTCTGAGTTCAAGGCCAGCCTGGTATACATAGGGAGTTCCAGGTAAGGTCCTGTTGTAACAACAACAAAGACCAACAAAACAGTAACACTTTTGGTAAGATGGCCCAGTAGATGAAATCACTCCTTGTTCTTGCAGAGAACCCAAGTTGGAGTCCCAGAACTCACATAGTGGTTCACAACCATCATAACTTCAGTTCTAAGGAATCTGATGCCATTTTTTGACCTCTGCATGTACCAGGCATGCATGTGGTGCACATATGTTCATGTAGACAAAAAAGTTACACTCATACAATTAAATAAAAAACGGGTTATAATACAGGGTCCACTGTGTAGCCCAGGCTGGAACTGACAGTCCCGGCTCTGCCTCCGGAGTGCTGGGATCACAGGTGTGCTTATCAGTCCTGTCTTCTCATGTGTGTATGTCTCTTGATTGCGTACTGTGTCAAGAGCACACTTGAATCAGTGTCTTACACTATCTAGATTTGTACTAGAACACTCTTGAGGGCTGCACCATAAGAAAATTGCCGAATGGTGAATTTAATTTAGTCTTGAGGCAGTCCTGGGAACCGGTATTATCTTTAAACCTGTTTCACAGGAGATGAGGGTGTCAACTCAGTCTATCATAATAAGACTTAGAATTTGATCCCCAGAACTACAACATTCAAAACAACAAATGTACTTTATAGATAAGGAAATCTGGAAGCTCAAAGAATTTATATATAAAATTGACTACAGCTATTTCATTCAGCTGATAAATCACAGAGATGATTCAAACTCAGAATTGTGTTATTCTAAGGTCCCCTCCCAGACAGAAATCTCTAAAGGCAGAGACTATGTTTCTGGTTTGTTTTTTTTTCTAGATTTATTTTATTATTTTATGTGTATGAGTATTTTGCTTGCATATATGTAAGTGTAGTGTATGCTGGGTGCTGTGAAAGTCAGAAGAGGACATCGGATCCCCTAGGACTGGAAGTTACAGATCGTTATGAGCTGCCATGTGGGTGCTGGGAATTGAACTTGGGTCCTCTGCAAGAGCACCAAGTGCCCCCTCCCCCTCAGACAGAGTCTCTTGATATTCGTGGCTGTCCTGGAACTCACTCTGTAGACCAGGCTGGCCTCGAACTGAGATCCAGATCCAACTGCCTCTGCCTCCTGAGTGCTGGGAACAAGGGCTTGTGCTACCCACCCACCCACCCCCCACTGCCTGCCCCACAACAAGTGCTCATAAAAGCTCAGCTAAATCGCTGGGCATTGGTGGCACACGTCTTTAATTCCAGCACTCGGGAGGCAGAGGCAGGCTCCAGGAAAGGCTCCAAAGCTACACAGAGAAACCCCATCTCAAAAAAAAACAAAAATAAAATTTTAAAAATATATTTAAAAAGAAAAGCAAACTCAGCTAAATCAAAGACCGTAGCTGGTGCCTGGTACATGTTGGTGCTGATTAGAACTTCATCAGAACTTCATCAGTTAAAAGCTTTTCCCAGAGACCCGCTAGCTGACGCCCGGGACCCAGCCCTTCCCTGCATGTTCATGCTGCCCCTTCGTTGACTTTCTTTTCGTGTGTGACTGCAGCTATTCCTGGGCTGTTGATCTGCATTTCTATTTCTGTCCTGGAGACACATGGCCTCAGGTGCTGCCAAGGAGGAACAGGTTGATGTTGAAAGGGACTTTTTTGTCTTGGTTGCTCCTCTGACCTGTTTAGATTTTCATCTTGCACAAAGCTGCCTTGACTTTCCACAACCATTTTCTGCACTTTGCAGATTATCCACTGGTGAGAGCGGCCCCGGGCCCCGTCATTTAGATCAATGTTGGGATCCTGTCAGCTTTCTGTGACTGTTTTTTTTTTTTTTTAAACTATTTAAAAAAAATTTTTTTTAAATTTTTTTGGTTTCTCTGTGTAACAGTCCTGGCTGTCCTGGAATTCACTTTTGTAGACCAGGCTAGCCTCGAACTCACAGAGATCCACCTGCCTCTGCCTCCTGAGTGCTAGGATTAAAGGTGTGTACCACCACTGCCTGGTCTAAAATTTTTTTTTATGTGTATGGATTTTCTGCCTGCCTGAGTATCTGTGTACCAGGTGTGTGCAGTACCTTTGGAGAAGAGGTGGACGAATCCTCTGGAACTAGAGTTATAGACAGCTGTGAATCACCATGAGGATACTGAGAACTGAACTCTGGGTCCTCTGCAACAGCAACAAGTGTTTTTAACCATGGAACCGTCTCTTCAGGTCTCTCTGTAACTGATCTTTAATGAGAGTAGGACTCGGGACCACCAGCAAATTCTGCTTTTCTGGGGCATATTTGCCTCTGGGGTTTCCTATTACTTCTTCAGGCCCCTGACTTGAGCAAGGCAAGCAGAGCAGCCCTGAGTTTGGTTCTGTTTTTCATTGGAGCCATTGAAGCAATGAGATGATAGTGTCTTGAGTTAGAAGCTGCTGAATCTGTGGTCATTTGTAACATAGCAATAGAACATTAACCAAGGACTGCCTAAGCTGGCAGTCCCCATCACTGCATTTAGGAATTGGTGGGCACACCCTGGATGTAGTGGCTGCTGGCAGGTCATCTGCCCCTGGAGTCCTGAGCAGGTCATGTGGTATGGTTCATTCCCTTCCTCTTTGGATGGCATGGCTTGGGGGAGGCACTCGGGATCCACCTGGACCCATCTGGATCTGCAGCACAACTTTTCTCCCACTTCTCCCCACCTGCCCCCATCATTCCTCTGGGCCTTGTCCACCCTGGTTCCCGCTCGTTTATACAGCAGCCACAGTGCTCAGGCCCTGAGGTGGCCATGTCTGCTGTGTGCGCCACTCACCACCGGCTTTGCGCCGATGTGGCAGGAGGGATGGCAGGCACTGAACCCGCCATAGGGATAGGCCCCAACAGGAGCAGGCTGCCTCCTGAGGTCAAGTATGGTGTTGACAGAGCTGGTACTGCTTCTGCCTAGCCCAAGACCCCCATTCGAGGTGAGGGGACCGGGGAGAAAGGGATTGCTCTGGCAGGGGCCCCTGTGATTAGTCTCTGGAGTAAGGCTCACTGCAGTTCTCATTTAGATTTGTTATTCTGTTGGGGTTTTTGTTTGCTTGATTGTTTGTGCCCAGGCTGGCTTCAAACTTAGATGTAAATGAGGATAACCTTGACTGCCTAATCTTCCTAACTCTACCTCCCAAGTCTATTTGTTTTGGTTTTTTTCTTTTTGTTTTTTTGAGACAGGTTTTCTCTGTGTAACAGTCTTGGCTGTCCTGGAACTCACTCTGTAGACCAGGCTGGCCTCGAACTCACAGAGCCCCAACTGCCTCTGCTTCCCGAGTGCTGGGATTAAAGGCGTGCGCCACCACCGCCGTCCTGCTAGCTCTGTTTTCTAAGCCTGCATTGTCACTTTTTCATCTTTTATACCTCTGACCAAAGCGGGGAGTGAGACTGCGATGTGGCTAAGGTCACAGGACGGTATTGAGACATACTAAGCCTGGTGGTGCCTTTGAGTTACTAACTTGTTATCTTCTCCTGGCAGGCTGGTTTACAACAGAACAACTCGGGCCACCCAGTTTCCTGATGGTGTGGATGTGCGTGTCCCTGGCTTTGGGGAAACATTCTCTTTGGAGTTCCTAGACCCCAGCAAAAGGAATGTGGGTATGTAGCTCTTGCTCAGGGTCTCCAGGGCATGTAGCTGGGGGCTCTGGGCTCTGCTGGGTTTCTAGAATGTGGGAAGTACTACATTGCTTTCAAGGGTTAGCCTGTGAGCTGTCTTTGATTAGTGGACACAAATCCCTTTACCAGTTCTTCGGGAGACAGAAGTTACTGTCTCTGTGGGTGTGCTGTGGGTGGCTAACGCTGGTTATATTTTATGTAATTCTATGCATGTCTGTCTGTAGGTTCCTATTTCTACACTATGGTAGAGAGCCTTGTGGGCTGGGGCTATACACGGGGCGAAGATCTCCGAGGGGCTCCCTATGATTGGCGCCGAGCTCCAAGTAAGAAACCCCCCTCCACCCCTATCCCTGTTCTGTCCCTGAGGGGCTTAGGAGGCAGGGATAAGGTAGTCTCAGCCACTACTAGGCCTTGGGCTCTCCCTCCATCTGGGCCTCTGGCATCCAGTGCAGCGGCCACAGCCACCAGCTCTGACTGGTCTTGCCTTGTCCTTTCCTATCATTCATCCCAGGAACCTCTGGGGCTTGGCAGGGGTCGAGGATAAGACCGAGGGGCAAAATGAGTCTCTTGGTCCTCTCTTTATGAACCTTTGGGGGAACTAGACATTCCCTGCACCCCTCGGCCTGGGTCTGGCCTGTGGATTGGCCAGTGGTCCAGGTCCCGGGACACTTCTAGCCTGACCCCTGCTTGGCTCTGGCCTGCAGATGAAAACGGGCCCTACTTCTTGGCCCTCCGAGAGACGATCGAGGAGATGTACCAGACGTATGGGGGCCCCGTGGTGCTGGTCGCCCACAGCATGGGCAACATGTACACGCTCTACTTTCTGCAGCGGCAACCACAGGCCTGGAAGGACAAGTATATCCGTGCCTTCATTTCACTGGGTGCGCCCTGGGGGGGCGTGGCCAAGACCCTGCGTGTCCTGGCCTCAGGTAAGACCTCCCTGGTCCCTCATGGATGGCTGTTCCCAGGAATGCCTCCTCCTTTTTTTCTGTGGTCTATGCTATGCCAACATTCCTTCATGTCTCCTCCCCGGACTAACAGCCTTCTTTCTCCAGAGTGGCTTTCTATTTCATTTTGGGGGGGCCCAGTGGGATGGCTCAGTGGTTAAAGGAACTCACTAGGTAAGCCCAACGATCTGCGTTCAATCCCTAGAACCAGTATAAAGGTGTAAGGACAGAACAGTTCCACAAATTTGTCATCTGACCTCAACATACAGGCATGACATGTGTGCTCACACATACCATATGCACACAATAATCAATTAAAAAGAAAAACAAGTATTTTTTTCTCCAAAAGAAAATCTAATGCTGTGGCTGGTGAGGTGCCTCAGCGGGCTAAGGCTCTTGTTGCCAAGTCTGAGGACCTAGAACCCACATGATAGAAGGAGAAAAGTAACCCCCATGAGTTGTCTTCTGACCTCCACATGCACGCCGTAGCACTCATATGGACACACACACACACACACACACACACACCCTTAAAAAAAAAAAAGCAGTTGTGGGGCGGTGGTGGTGCACACCTCTATTCCCAGCACTTGAGAGGCAGAGGCAGGCAGATCCCCATGAGTTCTAGGTCAGCTTGGTCTATAGAGCCAGTTCCAGGACAGCCAGGGCCACACACGGAGAAACCCTGTCTTGAAACCCTCCCCCAAAGAAAGCAATGAAAGAACATCTAATAGTACTCCTAGTCTCTCCTCTGCAGTTGATAGTCCTTGTAATCTCGGTGATCTGTTGTAATACTGTATGTAGAGCGGCGTAACTATTGGTCACACAGTATTTGCTTATGTGCACATACACACAGTGCTGAGGACCTGGCAGAAAGGTTTGACCCACAGTTCTTTGAGGTCCCTTCTCAAGTCTTTTTTTTTTTAAAGATTTATTTGTTTATTATGTATACAATGTTCTGCCTGCATGTATCCCTGCAGGCCAGAAGAGGGCACCAGATCTCATTACAGATGGTTGTGAGCCACCATGTGGTTGCTGGGAATTGAACTCAGAACCTTTGGAAGAGCAGCCAGTACTCTTAACCTCTGAGCCATCTCTCCAGCCCCTCAAGTCTTTCTTACCCCATCCCCATTTTCCACACAGGAGGAAGGCTGACTAACATTTCCTGTTTATGAGTTTCATCTGCCTCTGTGGGCTGGCAGTACAGGGAGGAAGCGGGTGTGGGTCTGGCTGGGTCTGCCTGCCTGGCAGTTGGGAAAGTCAACCCTCCCTTGGTCCTTCTCCAATTGTTTTTATGACTGTAGGACCCACCATCTGCAGCCGTGGGGCAGGGCCTCCTGGTGCAGGAAGAGGCTACCCTCCTTCCACCATGACTGAGTGGTAGCCCTGGGGCCCCCCCTCACTTGGGGACTGTGAGCCAGGACCATCTCAGGGTTCCTCACTGGTGCTGCCTGGCCTGCTTGCTCATATGAACGTTACAATCAGGTCAGGTTCAGAATTTCTCCTGGTAGTGATCCTGAATTGAGTGGACAACGAGCTCATGGCTCAGGCGTTAGAGACAGCGAGGCTCCATCACAGTCCTATGCTCTGCCGTCCCTGGGCCTACAGGGAGCCATGTGGGTACCTTCAGAATTGGATGGGGAGTCTTGGTAAGGTTTCAGGCGTTGACCATCTCAAAGCTTTCCTGTAAAACCCCTTAAATCTTTACCTCAGATGTTAGGAAACTGCTGTCAACCCTAGAAAACCGGGAGTGGGAGAGATGGACATCCATAGGCTCCTGGGGTTCCCCTCCCCCAAGGATTCTAGAGGCGGCAGGCGAAGCTGAGACTTTGGGGTAGGCCAAAAGGGGCTGCTGCTTTCAGAGTGTTGGATAATGGGTGACGGTAGGTCGTACCTGAACAAGTAGTGACTCCTTTCCAAGTTGCCTCAGGCCCTGCAAGTCTCATTGGTTAATGGGAAGAGCTGACTCCAGTTGCAGATTCCCACCCCATTGCCTTGCTTCCAGCAAGTCTGGCCTCCTGGGCCAGTGCCCAGATGGGAGGGATGAAACCAGACTGGCTGAACGCTGGTCTGGACCTAGGAAAAGAAAGGCAAGTATGCAGTTCAATGTGATCAAACAAAGCAAACAAACAAACAAAAAACAAACCCCCACCAGGCCTATTGACCTGCTGCTTCACCTTAGATAAGACTAGTTAGTGCCCACAGGTGATAAACACTTAGCAGGGTGCCCTTTATAGATAAGCAAACATAGTAAATAGCTTAAGGTGGGGAGGCAAGTGCTGGCTGAATCTCTGGTATGGAAATATATAAGGAACATGAAGATATGGTTGTGTGCTTTCCACATACAGAAAAAAAAAAAGTAGGAAAGAAAAAAAAGAAAAAGAACTAAAAGCCAGTGGTGCAGAGATGGGGATCATGATGGCGGCTAACAGTCTGAGATTCTGGAGTGTTGACCTTTGGTGGGCTGGTGAACCTGCTGTCCGTATCGTTTGCTTCCCTTGGCGCAGGTTGATCTGAGCCCTTCCCTTCCAGGAGACAACAATCGAATCCCTGTTATTGGGCCACTGAAGATCCGGGAGCAGCAGCGGTCCGCTGTCTCCACCAGCTGGCTACTGCCATACAACCACACCTGGTCACATGAAAAGGTATTTGTGCACACACCCACAACTAACTACACACTCCGTGACTATCGCCAGTTCTTCCGGGACATTGGATTTGAGGATGGCTGGTTCATGCGGCAGGACACAGAAGGGCTGGTGGGAGCCATGACGCCACCTGGTGTGGAGCTGCACTGCCTTTACGGGACTGGCGTCCCCACGCCGGACTCCTTCTACTACGAGAGCTTTCCCGATCGTGACCCGAAGATCTGCTTTGGTGATGGTGATGGCACTGTGAACGTGGAGAATGTCCTGCAGTGCCAGGCCTGGCAGAGCCACCAGGAGCACCGAGTATCATTGCAGGAGTTGCCAGGAAGTGAACACATTGAGATGTTAGCCAATGCCACCACTTTGGCTTATCTGAAACGCGTGCTTTTTGAGCCTTGAGTCCTGTGCCATGCAGGGCTGCTGGATGGCTGGACCATGGAGCTGCTCTTGGGCTCTGACTGTTTCATGGCCTAGAAGCTTGGTAAAGTTTGTGACCAATATTTAAGGTCCTAGGTCCTAGGCTGTGAGGCAGCTGCCTCAGGGGAATACTGTTTCTCAGCCTTCCTGTGTATCCTGGCAGTGAAGACGGCAGAGAGAAGTGTGGATTCAAAGGACGTTTGATGGAAAGATTGCTGCTACTGATGGACTCGAGACCTCAGACTGGCTCTGTGGGCTGACTCGCGTGGCCCCTCACCCCAGTCCCCAGCTCGGGCCATGTAGTCCTCCTCCTCCTCTGGCCTTTCTCCTCTAGCCCACTGGGCCCTAACCTTACTGTGAGGGATGTTCCTGAGCTGAGGTCCTGCCCTGGAAGGTTCCACAGTGACCCTCAGGTGACCTTCCCACACACTGGCTTCAGGTAGCCAGTCTACTGGCTGGGGTTGCTAGCTTCCCTGTGACCTCACTTGTGGATCTCCTGAGTGTGGCCTCCTGGAGGCAGCCCAGCACCCCTGCAGGCAGGGCGGTTTGTTGTGTTCTCCATAATTCCTCCTGGGATATTCAGACTCCGCTCCTACCTCTCACCTCTGGCGGCATCCTAGTCCTAGTCCTGGATTGGGCAGCAGAGGACCCCTCGATTCTGGCGGCCATGTCCTGGGATTGATTCCTGATCTCCTTGGTTGTGATGTGGAGCCCAGCGCTGCAGCTGGGCTCTCTTGGTTCTGGGAACTGTAGTTTAAGGAGAGCAGGACTTCATGTCATGACCTTCTAGCTGGGTACCTAGGAAGAAAGGGAGCTCAAGGGAACAACCATGGTTACTTCGAGCTTCCCTGAGCCGCCTTCTTGAGAACTCCACCACCATATTGCACCCTGCTGTGGGGTCTTTCTGCCACCCACTTGGGCTGGCACAAGGGTTGAGAGGCGGTAGAGTTCCTGCCCAACACATGCTCCCACCAGGCAGCTGAATGGGTTTTAGTTTGCAGGAATTTGTCCAGAGACTTGAAAGGGTCCCCGAGAGAACTAGGAGCATAGCGTCCCAGCCAGGGGTTTTTTGTTTGCCCCAGGGATGCTGCACGATCTCTGTGTGACAGCAGGGATGGTGAGTCTGGGCCTGTCTTAGGGACAGTGAGCCTGACTATAGGCTGAGACTTGGGTCAGCTTTTAGGTTGGGGTCCCCAAACCACTTTCAGGCTGGACTACATACACTGCCTTCCCATGATGATTCTGGCACTGGACTTCCTGTTAAGCACATTCCCATCATCTGTCCCTCACCTGGGTGGTGTGCCCCTCGCCTGGGGCGCTGACCCAGCTGTACCTCGATTTTGGCAATAAAAGTATTCTGGATGCTGTAAGGTGCCCTGTTCTGCGCTGTGCATGGGAGGAGGGAGGTGTGAAGTATGAGGGTGCTATAGAGGTGGGCAGTTGGGCTGCAGCTTTGCTGGGGACTTGCTGGGGTCTCAGCCTTATGCTCTGCCTTTGCTTTACCCTCCTGTCTTCTCTGGAAACCATTTCTCCACTTGGACCAAGAAACAGACCCAGAGCTGTGTCTCTTGGAGTTGGGCTCTTGTCCTCACCCTGCTTCTGCCCGATCAGCGGTCCCCAAATGATGTCCCAAAGCTGATGGTGGGGATAAAGGGTGGTCCTGCAAATGAGCCTGGTTGGACTCTCTAGCCTCTGTCTTCCCTCAGCTTCTGGTCTCAGCGTCTTTTGAACTTAAAGATCATTTTAGGAAGTTGCCTTCCTTAGACTCAGCATCTTGTCTCCCTGCCTCCTGAGTCTGGACAGCAGGTCACAGTAAGAGATCAGGCACCGACCAGCTCAGCGTCACCACAGGACGGCTTAGAACTTGGCTTCAGATGGTAGGAAACGATTGCTAGCCCTGAAAACCCAGGAGAAAGACATGGAAGTCCGTGGACCCCTGAGCTTTCCTGTTCTCTCTCTCTCTCTTTTTTTTTTTTTTTTTTTGGTTTTTCGAGACAGGGTTTCTCTGTGTAGCTTTGCGCCTTTCCTGAATCTCGCTCTGTAGACCAGGCTGGCCTCGAACTGCCTGCTTCTGCCTCCAAAGTGCTGGGATTAAAGGCGTGTGCCACCACTGCCCGGCTGCTTTCCTGTTCTCAAGGATCCTAGTAGCCGGGAGAGAGAGACTAGGTTAAGACTAGGATGGGCAAAGAGGGATGAGTAGCGATGATGACTAAGAAATGGGAGTACGTGGAGATGGACGGATGCAGGGAATGTCTGAGATGGGGAAGCATGCAGAGGGATTGGGCCCCAGCCTGAACTTTGTGGTGTAGAACCTGGGGCCACTGAAGATGGTTAGTTCCAATACCAGTTTCCCAATTGAGTTGGTCAGACTAGACTCCAGGTGTTGATATACTCTCGGGCCACTAGAGGGCGATCTAAGCCTCACTGTACCAGGTACAGACTGCAGAGTTAGCCAGACCTGGAAGGAAGGGGTGGTCAAGAAGGGGGGAAAATGAGCTGAGGACATTCGAGCCCAGCTGTGGCACCAGCCCAAGTGTCACCCCACCTCTTTTTAGCTCTACTGGGACCTCATTTTCAGAGATGCAGAGAAGGCACTCCACCAGCATCAGCTAATTTTCCTGAGCCTCAGCTTCCTTCCTTCCTTCCCTTCCTTCCTTCCTTCCTCCCTCCCTCCCTCCCTCCCTCCCTTTATTATGTATACAGTGTTCTGCCTGCATTTATCCCTGCAGGCTAGGAGAGGGCACCAGATCTCATTACAGATGGTTTTGAGCCACCATGTGGTTGCTGAGAATTGAACTCAGGACCTCTGGAAGAGCAGCCAGTGCTCTTAACCTCTGAACCATCTCTCCAGTCCCCCTCCCCCCAGCCTCAGCTTCCTTATCTGATTAATGAGGATAAATAAACATATCCTGCAGGGATACTCCTGTAGAACAAGAATGCGTGCTGATGTTGGAAAACACCTGATCCTGTGTCTTATACATAGTGAGCGTTCAGCTGATGAGCTTCATATGTGAATGTGAGACAGCAAAGCCAGAGATCTGGATGAAAGCCAGCAGGCTTCTCTATGCAGCTGCTGCCAGGACAAATGGGTGGCTGTCACTGAATGGAGGGAGTGTTGGATCCAGCTCAACTGACCTAAGTATATGCAGATTCACTTACACTTCCAGAGGTGTGTAAGGATGTGAGGGGATCCAGCTGCTGCCCAGGCTTCAATACCTATAGTACACATACCCCCAACACGAACAGGCATTGTCCTGACACCTTGTCTGTGGAGCTCTAGGTAACAGGGTTTCTCACATGGGGCAGGGAGTAATGGTGGCCTCATATCCTGCTCCCCACCCTCTACCCTGCCTCTTGCCTGGATATCCGAGGGTCTGGCTGCAGGCTTGTGCTGGGAAACCTCCCTCGTCCTCAGAGTGGTGCAAGAGATCACCTGTTGATTTCTTTAGACATTCTACCATGCTCTTTCTTGATGCTGGAGCCTGAACTCTCCTCAGAGTCCCTGCCATGCTGTTGTCTGTCCGTCTGTGTTGTCCATGGTGTTAATGACTCTTTTAATAAACTCCGTACACCCAACAATCCATCTCAGGGCCCTCTTGAGCCTGCATCAGAGGCCTTTCTAGGGTTCTAAGCAGAGAATACAAAGAGGGATGGCACCAACAAGGGTTCCTCAAGGACTGTCGTCCTATAGGTCTACAGGTGTTAAGTCTCAACTCGGGGCAAATGGCTAACTGAGATGCCTTTTGACATATCAAATCAGACACTGACTGCCAGGCTCTCCCAGAACCTGTTCCTCCCAATCAAGAGTCCTGGCACCTCAGCACTTCTCACCGCCCTCCTTGTCCCCTACCCTGAACCCCTCCAGCCCCTGAGCTGCTTTCCTTCCCTCAGCTTCTCTTTATATATAAACTCAGCCATTTTGGCTATGTGCTCTCTTGGCCTCTTAGTCCTCAGCTCGTCTCTTTGCCCATCTGTCTTTCTCTGTTTCCCTCTCGTGCTCTCCCCCACTCCCTCTCCTCTCATGGCCGGGTCTATTCTGCTGGCCATGTTCAGTCTAGAGTCTTCCAGATCCCTCTGGCTGTGCCCTCCCTTGTGTCTACAATAAAAACCTCTTCAGCCGTACCTAGGCATGGTCATGTCTTCATTTTCATTCATCAGGGAGCAGAAAGGAAGGTTTTAGGAGAGTTTTTATTAAAGATTTATTTATGTATTTTACGTATATGAGTGCTCTGTCTGCATGTATCCCTGCACACCAGAAGAAGGAAGGCATCCGATCTCATTACAGATGGCTGTGAGCCACCATGTGGTTGCTGGGAATTGAACTCAGGACCTCTGGAAGAGCAGCCTGCGTTTTTAACCTTTCAGCCATCTTTCCAGCCCAGTCATTACAAATTTTGCACTTAGAACAACCCAATCACGTTACAAAAGTTCACACTTTGTAGAATTTCAAAATCAGTTTACAAAACAAACATGTAAAACCCCCACCAATCTCATATTTGAAGTACTTTTGGGTGGGGCGTGGAGTGTATGTGGCAGGTGCTGCGGGCTGGACTCTGAGGCAGATGGTTGGGGACTGGCATGTAGATTGGGAAGAGAGAGGTTCAGATGCCTATCATTTCTAGATTCCCCACTGAGTGCATGGAGTAAGGGTCTGAGTGCCTGAACCAGGACACCTGGCTAAAAATGACTGGGAAGCAGTCAGAGTGTGGTGAATCTTGGACAAGAAGCTCATGGTACCACATTTTGGGGTACAGCATGTTCCCCAACCAACTAGTTTGGCCACACATACTCAATAAACTGATAAATGGAGCCAAATTAATAGTGAAAAGCAGAAGGAGATTTATTCAATGTGAATAAATTCACTTTGGGAAGAGGGACAAAGAGATTCAGTGACTCCCCCAAATCTGGTTTTTGGGGATCCTGATATGAAGATAGGATTTATTTATTTACATTTTTCAAGATAGGTTTTCTCTGTGTAACTGGAACTCAGTAGATCAGGCTGGCCTGGAATACACAGAGGTCTCTACCTC
>CABHPQ010174352.1:1972-36982 GCA_902168405.1 Peromyscus aztecus
CCCGGCCTGTTTTTCACATTTTTAAAGGTAAATTGCTGTATATTGAAAGTATAAGAAAGGTAAAGACAGGGCCCATGCTTCATCTCCCAAGTGCTGGAGTAAAAGCATGAGTTACCATGCCCAGTTTTATATATTTTTTAACTTTTCGATACGTTTTTAAAATCTGATACATTTGTGGATACCATTTGATATTTGAATACACATATAATTATTCAAGTCAGGGTTAGCACATTTGTCTCCTCCAACATTTACTATTTCCTTGAGGTAAAAACATTCCTAATCTTCCCTTCTGGCTTTTTGGGGCTGTGCAGTGACTGTTGCTACCCATGGTCACCACTGTACAATAGAACGCCAGAACTTATTTCTCCTACCTAACTGGCCTGTTGGCCTTTACCCTTCTCTCCCACACCTGCAGCCCCTAGGAACCACCATTTTGTTCTCAGCATCAATGAGATGAAGCGCATAGGAATGAGATCATTCAGTGCTTGCTTTTCTTTGCCTGAATAGTTTCATTTAATGTATGTCTTAAATGACAGGAGTTCATGCTTTAAAAAAAAAAAAATAGCTGAATAGATTTCCATTGAGTGTATTTTAGCTATGTTTTTGTTGTTGCGATCTGTCTTTGAGCTAGAGTCCCACTATATAACCCAGGCTGGCTTTAAACACATGATTGACTTTTCTCCACCTCCAAATCTCTAGGATTATAGCCATGCATCACTGTACCTGGCTCTCCTCTGTCCTCCCCCAATGCCAGGGTTTGAGACCAGGATCTAGTTCATGCTAGACAGTGTTCTACCACTTAACCACACCCCCAACTCTACATTCTTTTTTTTTTGTTTGTTTTTGTTTTTGTTTTTTGAGACAAGGCTTCTCTGTGTAGCTTTGCACCTTTCCTGGATCTCGCTCTGTCGACCAGGCTGGCCTTGAACTCACAGAGATCCGCCTGGCTCTGCCTCCCGAGTGCTGGGATTAAAGGCGTGCACCACCACTGCCTGGCAGTTTTCTTCTTTTTAAAAAACATTTTATTTTTATGTTTTATTTTTAGATGGAGTCTTACTCTATAGCCATTGGCTGGCGTCAGACTCATAGAGATTGTCTTGCCTCTGCCTCCTGAGTGCACAGTGATACCCTGTCTAGAGAGAGGTGATGGTAGGGTTGGGGCTGGTAATGCGGCCATTTTGGGTTCTTTCCCATGCTATAGGAAGCCCTCCTGCTTTGATAAGACTGTTCTGACCCAGGATTTTCCTTGCCCTTAGCTCCATTACTTACCACAACCCAGGCGAAACCAGGAGAGACCCAGGAGGAAGAGGCTCACTCAGGAGAGGTAAAAGAAGGACCTTCTCCCCATCCTCCTCACGATGTGCTCAGTGGGAGGCCGACATGAGAACACCGGGGTACAGACTGCATTGCTGCAGAGTATTTGGTGCCCCAGATTTTGGTTAATAAGAGATATTCCAGCCAGACATGGGGTTGCCCACCTGTAATCCCAGCACTTGGGAGGCTGAGGCAGGTGGATGTCTGTGAGTTTGAGGTCAGCCTGGTCTACAAAGCAAGTTCCAGGACAGCCAGGGCTACACAGAGAAACCTTGTCTTGAAAAAAACAAACAAAAAAAAAAAAAAAAAAAAGATGATGAAGAGATATTCCAGCCAGACACTCTGTTGCCCACCTGTAACCCTAGCATTTGAGAGGCTGAGGTCCTGAGGGTCATGAATTCAAGGCCAGCCTGCAATACACATATCAAAAACAAAACAAAAATAGGGGCTGGGGATGTAGTTCGGTAAGCAGAGAGCTTGCCTACCGTGCACAAAGCCCTGGTTTTGAGCCCTGGCATCACATTAACCGTCACGGAGGCAGGAGGATCAGAAGTTCAAAGGCATTTTTATGTTTATAGCAGGTTTGATGTCAGCCCAGTATACATGAGGCCCTACCTCCAAAGCAACAAACAGAAAGGCAGTTAAGGACTGGGGTTATAGCTCTGGGCTGTGCTTGTCCAGCAGGTGCAAGTTCCTACAGTCAATCCCCACACTGCAGAAAAAGAAAGAAAAAAGGAAGTTGCTCATGGTCAGTCCACTATGGCTCATTGGAGGTACCAAGTGTATCCCAAGGCACGGGGTTGCTGAATAAGGCATCCATTAAAAAACACAATTATAGCTGAGCAGTGACGGTACATGCTTTTAATCCTGGCACTCCAGAGGCAGAGGCAGGCAGATCTCTGTGAGTTCAAGGCCAGCCTGGTCTCCAGAGCGAGATCCAGGACAGGCAGGGCTACTCAGAGAAACCCTGTTTTTTTGGGGGGTGGGGGAGACACGACAATAACAACAACAAAAAAGAAAGTATAAGGCCATCAAGATGGTTCAGTGGTTACGGGTGCTTGCCACCCATCCATCCTGACCACCTGAGTTTGTGTGTGCGCTTGTGCACACACATACACACACCAATAAATAAATAAATATTTTTAAAATGGTTAAAAAAAAATGTGGTTATAGACCAGCATAGTGGCTCTTGTAATTCTAGGTACTTGGAAGGCTGAAGCAGAAAGATGGTTGTAAGTTTCCAGCCAGCCTGGGCTCAGAGCCTTACAGTGTGAGTTCAAACCCTGGACCCCACACAGCAGCTTGACAGCTGACTAAGTCGCCCTTCTTTGTGCCATAGCATGTGCACACACCCACACAAATAAATGAGTGTAATGTTTAAAAGTAAATGACTAAGGCCAGAGCCATATGGGCTGATCCTGTTATGGATCTGGGTTGCTCCAGGGCATTCTTGGTTCATATCTTCTATTCTCTATAGTTGCTGTCTCCATCCCTCTCTGTTCACAAACATATGTTGTTTGGACAGTGGGTTGTTTATCTACCATAGACATAACAGATTAGCAGTGTTAGAATATATGTCTTTCTAAATGTTAATGCTATCAGTGCTTTGCTTAGGCCCTGCGCAGTGATGATAATAAAATAATAACAATAATAATAGTAATAGAGATGGTTTTCATTAATAAAGATAGATGTTTGGAGTTGCTTTTCTTTGTGGGGAGCAGCTCATTGTTTAAGTAGAAGTGACTTATTTGGGAGAGCATCCTAGGGGACTCTAGTAGGAAGCAGAAAAGGGAGATGGGAAGGGAAGGAAGCCTAGGAAGAAGACCTAGTCAAGCCCCGGTGGGCACCTGGAGCTCCATTCTGTGGAGCAGCTCCCTGGCTGAGGGCGTCAGCTTCACCTCTGAGATTTATCTTGCCAGAGTAATGAGGGAGTATATCCACCTGGCCGTCTGTCGTCAGAAAAGCAAACCTGAAGTGGATCGGGGCTGTTAATTCTGGCCACATACTCTGCATGCAATGTAGGACGCAGAGGCTGAGAAAACCTGCCAAGAAGCAGAAGAGGCAGGCAGCTGAAGCCAGGGATATTATAAAATGTTGAACGTGAAGAAATGTTGTACAAATGTTGACAGTAGGCATGCAACCCTGATACTGGCAGGTCCAGTGCTTTCTTTAACGTGCACTAAAGTAAACATTGTTTTCCTTTCTAAAAAAGAAAAAAAAACAAGTGGTCTACTTTGTGCTATGGCAAGCTTCATTGCACTCTGTTCTGCCTTTTTCTTTGTATCATGATTTAGGGTGTTTGCTTCTCTAACTGGTAAATGTTGAGAAAATGCAAATTGAATAATAATAAAATTATTATTATATAATATAAATATTTATATAATAAAAATAAAGTAAGTATCCTTAGGAAATGCTGTTCCCCACCAAAGAATGCAATCATCAGCTTATACTTGGAAGTTGTCAGTGCCGTGGACCCTTTCTTGGTTCACATATACAAAGACTGTGTGGGTCTCCACCTTAGTTTTGAGACAGTCTTTAGCCTGGACCTGATCGCTTGCAGATTAGGCTGGATGGCTGCTCAGGCCGGGGGTGGGGGTGGCAGGATTGAGGGCGTGGTGGTAGGAAGAGCTACCAGTTCTGCAATTACAGGTGCACACCACCCTGCTCACCCTTTGTTTTTCTTTTTGGTTTTTGTTTGTGGGGGGGGTTTTGTTGTTGTTTTGGTTTGTTTGTTTCAGAGACTGGGTCTCTATATCACCCTGGCTGGCTCTTGAGCTATGTAGACCAGTCTGGCCTTAAACTCACAGAGACCTACCTGTCTCTGCCTCTCAGAGTGTTGGGAGCAAAGGCATGTGTCACTGTGCCCCATCTATTTGTTTGTGTAACTGGGGATCTGAACTTGGGCCCTCTTCCTTGAATAGAAAGAGTGGTATTTACTTAACCATCTCCCAGCCCAGACACTACCCACTCCTTAAGTTGCTCTGGTTTATCAAGTTTTGTGGTTATCAGTCTAAGCTAAAGTCAAATAGTTCTCAGGCTTTGGGGGAAATAGATTCCAGTTTAAGTTGCCAGAACTCTAATGCTCTCTTAATTTCTTTCTCAGGAGCCATTTCTTGAAACTCGCCAGGATGGTGTCTCTCGAAGATTCATCCCCCCAGCCAGGTGCTTACTAGTCCTCAGTCCCCTGTTTCTTGCCAACGGCCAAGGGAATTTTAATTAAACCTAGGAATTAGGACTTGGGACCAGGTGATGTAGATGAATTATCATCTAGCCTTTTGGCTCTTTTAGGAAAGATGTGTTCCCTTATACATGACCTTTCAGCATTGATTTTTTTTTTCTTTTTTCCTCTGTAGCCATTCCCACAGTGAGAAGGGTGTAGTACCACTAATGTTGAAGAAGTGAGGGATGTTGAGGGAGTGATTGAGATGGGTTCTTGAGAAGTTTTTTAGTAGTACTTGTTAGATGTTCAGGTTCTTAGTACCCATGAATGTAGCAGGTAAAAGTTGCTGTCAAGAAGTGTAATATTAAAAAAATGATCTTTCTTGATTCTCCTTCCTTTTTGCTGTAAACATACATATCAATTTTTGATGTCCCCTCTCTCTCCTTAGTCCATCCAGGCTAACCTGCCGAGTAGTGCCCCTGTGGAAGACCAGCATGGCCTTCCCTTGGGAGATAGGTGGCCCTGGGAGGTCCAGTCGGGCTAGGAGTGGGTATGAACCTTTAGGCCCCTCAGCCAGTGCTTGAGCAGTAGGTGGAGGCGGCCTCTCTGCTCCCTCATGTGGCCCATGGGTGGGGGGTTGTCTGCAGGATGGAGGCCCCTCAGCCAGCGCTTGAGCAGTGCAGTAGGTGGAGGCGGCCTCTCTGCTCCCTCATGTGGCCCATGGGCGGGGGGCTATCTGCAGGATGATGTCTACAGAAAGCGCTAATAGCTTCACTCTGATCGGGGAGGCATCTGATGGTGGCACCATGGAGAATCTCAGCCGAAGACTCAAGGCAAGTTGGCCTCGCTTCACTGTCAAGAATTATGTGTAGTTGTTAGAGGGATTGGCTGGGCAGATAGCCCAGGAGAGGCCCTAGCTGACTGTCCCATGCTTCCAGGTCACTGGAGACCTTTTTGACATCATGTCGGGTCAGACAGATGTGGATCACCCACTGTGTGAGGAATGCACAGATACTCTCTTAGACCAGCTGGACACTCAGCTCAATGTCACTGAAAATGAATGTCAGAACTACAAGTAAGTACCTCCAGGGCCAGGGTCTGTGCCAGGGAGACTGCTGGGCCCTTGGGACTCAAGAGCACTGTTCCCTCAGGGACATGGAACAACAGGTGCCCTCTAGTCAGTAGACCCGTGTCCTTGGCAGACGCTGTTTGGAGATCCTCGAGCAGATGAATGAGGATGACAGTGAACAGCTACAGAGGGAGCTGAAAGAGCTGGCCTTAGAGGAGGAGAGGCTGATCCAGGAGCTAGAAGATGTGGAAAAAAACCGCAAGGTAGTGGCAGAAAACCTGGAGAAGGTCCAGGCTGAGGCGGAGAGACTGGATCAGGAGGAAGCTCAGTGAGTGCTTGCCCTGCTCTTCTGCCTTCCTGCCTCTAGCCCCAGGAGAGGGAATGGTTTCCAGCTGAACATGTCTGATTAGGTCAGCTGTCAGTGCCGGTCTGCTCCAAATCCTGCATGTTGTTTCTGGGCTTGTTTCCACGAGTGTCGGGAGGGCCATGGATGGAGATTTGACAATAATAAGTGAAGAAAGGATGTTGTTAGTTAAGTAGAGTGATGGCACCAGGGCTCTGAAAACATCACTCTTGGGTCAGTTAAGTGGTTCAGTGGGTTAAAGCACTTCCTGTCAAGTTCAATCCCTGAGACCCACTTGGTGGAGGAGAGAGCCAACTCCCACCCACACACAAATAAATAAATGTCATGAGAGACCCAGTCTTTTTGGTTTTTTGAGACAGGGTTTCTCTGAGTATCCTTGGCTGCCCTGGAACTCACTTTGTAGACCAGACTAGCCTTAAACTCAGAGATCCACCTGCCTCTGCCTCCCGAATGCTGGGACTAAAGACATTCGCCACCATGTCTGGCTAAGAGACCCACGCTTAACTTAATTATTTCACATCTGAAAAAAAAAATACAGAAGTTTTTTTGTCATAGTTCACAAGAGTCCTTTTTTTTCTTTTATATTTTTAAATATGGGCATCTGGAATTTGAGACATTTTTATACCTTGTAGGCAAAACATTCCTCTGGGAGGAATCAATGCCAAATATAGAGTTCTGTAATTAGATATAACTACACCACTAGAGTAAATCCTTCAGTAGAATGATGAGAAGAGCCTGCAACCTCCACTGTCAGCCCTTTATGGTCCCCTTGGCTGCTCACAGGTACCAGCGGGAATATAGTGAATTTAAAAGGCAGCAGCTGGAGCTGGATGATGAGCTGAAGAGCGTAGAGAACCAGATGCGGTACGCCCAGATGCAGCTGGACAAGCTGAAGAAAACCAACGTCTTTAATGCAACCTTCCATATCTGGTAATGAGCGCTGGGGGTTGAGGGAGGCACATGTGGGAAGCACTTCATATCTGTTAGCAACACACCAGGGTGACCACCTCCCCATAGAAGAGGCACCATAGGTCGTCTTCCCCTAAGCCAGGTTTATGTCATTCCTTGTAAGAGGATAGGTCTAATGTGTGGTGTACGTGTGCGCACACTCAAGTGCTCACACTCGAGTGCCTACAAGTAAGATTCTAGAGTGGTTAGCCAGGCAGTGGTGGTTCGCAGCCTTAATCCCAACACTCTGGAGGCAGAGGCAGGAGGATCTCTGTGAGTTTGAGGCCAGCTTGGTCTACAGAGTGAGTTCCAGGACATCCAAGGCTACACAGAGAAACTTTGTCTTAGAAAAAAGAAAAAACAAAACAAAAACCAACAGGAGTTTAGTGGTGTCTGCCCACCAAATCCTGTTCCTGGTGCTACTTTTAAAATTTTGTTATGTTCATGTGTATGGGTGTCTGCATGCCTGCATGTCATTGTGCCACGTGCATGCCTGGCACCCACAGAGACCAGATGAGGTCGTCGGACTCCTTGGGATAGGAGTAACAGAAAGCTGTGAGCTCAGTGTGGGTGTGGGGAATCAAATCTGGGTCCTGTGGAAGAGTAGCCAGTAGTCCTAACAGCTGAGCCATTTCCAGCCCTGGTGCTGATTTATAAACCGCAGGCTCCCTCATGTATTGATTACTGAATTAGTAACTACTGAGTGTCTGCTGTGTGGAGAGCACTGTGCTAAGCACCAGGAGAGCACAGCAGACATTGTACAGTATACCAGTTACTTATTCCCTGGAAAGAAGGCCTAAGTAATGGGCCTGTGTGATACAGTGGGATAATGGGCCCAGCGTGCTGGGAGAACATGAAAGGGTACCTGCTCATTTGGGAAGCTGCATGGAAAATTTCACCCAGAGAAGGCTGATATGGCTGAGGGGTGAAATAGATGTCTACAGAGGAGGAGTTGTTCTGGCAAAGAGAACATCGTGTGCAAAGAAACAGGAGCAAGGGAGTGGCAGATTGAAAGAACTAAAAGGATCTTATTATGACTGAAGATTGAGTGTAAAGGGGCAAGGGACGGATATGAAACTGGAGAATTACCATTCTTATGGCATTTGGAATTGATCCCAAAGGCAGAGGGAATTATTGAAGCATTTCCGACAGGGACGTGGTATGAGTACATTTGCATCTGTGGATGGTAGAAATAACCTGGGAGGAGGTATGTTTTTGGGACTCCAAACTGGGAAAGAATAGCAGCACCGAGATGGAGGGAAGTAGACAGACTTCAGACAAGTAGGAGGGTGCTAGAGAGATGGCTCTGCAGCGGCTAAGAGCAGCTGTTGCTCTTGCAGAGAACTTGTTCAATTTCCAGCACCCACATGGTGGATGACAACCATCTGTAACCCCAGTTCCAGGAAATCCAACAGGCATGCATTGGTGCAAATTCATACATGCAGGCAAAACATTCATACACATAAAGTGAAAGTAAATAAATCTACAAGAGAGAAAGGTAGGAGGCAGACTCAATGGAGCCTGGTGGGTTTGTTTGCCTTTGGTATTTGTTTTTGGGTTTGTTTGTTTTTTATTTGGGGAGGAGCATGAGAGTATTCAATGACTCAGTTCTGCTTGGACATCCAAACAGCAGGGGAAAGACGATGCCTTAGGTTTGGGGCAGCCAAGGAAAGCTTAGATATATGCATCTGAAGATAAGGAAAAGAAGTTATGCTAGGTTTTGGGTGAAAATGGGAAATCTCCAAAGTTTTATAATCTCTATTTCTCCCCTGACCCCCATTCTGCCCTTCTCTATAGGCACAGTGGACAATTTGGCACAATCAATAACTTCAGACTAGGTCGCTTACCCAGCGTTCCTGTGGAGTGGAATGAAATCAATGCTGCCTGGGGCCAGACAGTGTTGCTGCTCCACGCGCTAGCCAATAAGATGGGTCTGAAATTTCAGAGGTGAGAAAATGCAGCTCTTCCATAGCACCTTGGGTGAGGTGTGTCTTTGATATAATCTGTCCATACCACATGGTACTGCTCCACTATAGCAAGAGCCCTTGCTGCCAGCAGACCGAATTTCCTGTGGGTGAAGGGCCTGTGCACTGTTCCCCTTCAGCACAGGGCTCTTGCCTGTAATGTCATGGAGCAATCATCATCAAACTGCATGACTCCAGCAGTGGTCCCAAAAGTCTCCAGAACCTAACTTTTCCCTACTGAAGTTTCAGTGTTTGTTTTTACAAACCTACCAGTGTGTTCAACCTTTTGATACTATGACATGATATTGTGGTCTACAAATGTGTTGAACCTCATTCATAGCTATCCTGGAACAAGGGCAACCCACAGGCCTCAAGTTATACACACCTTCTAAACCAAAGTACCAGGCACAGTGCTGCTGAACACTTGTAATCTCAGTACTGGGGGAGTTGAGGCAGGAGGATCAAAAGTTCAAGGTCAACCTGGCCTCCATAGGGAGACCCTGTCATTTTAAAAACAAAACAAAGCCAAAACACATTAGTTGATAAATACCCTGTTATATAATAGATGAAATCTTTTCAGTTAAGTCTTTAAACATGGACTCTATAGGGAGTTGGAGGTAGGTGGGAATGATAAATAATGAAGTCCTTGGGTAAGATGCGGATTGAAAATTACTGGGTTGCAACTTGGCAATAATCACTGTAGGAGTCCTGTAGCCATCTCTCTGCATCTCCACTTTAGGTACCGACTTGTTCCCTATGGAAATCATTCATATCTGGAGTCTCTGACAGACAAGTCTAAGGTACTCTGGGAGTTAGAGTTCTTGTTTATCCTAACAAAATGGGTTCATTTGGGGACTAGGGATGTAACTTGGAGATAAAGCATTTGCCTAAAGTACATAAGACCTTGTGTTTTAAAAAAAAGGTTTAGTTTCCATACCTGCTGACATTTTTCAGTTTCTTTCTCAGACTATCTCATAAGGAGCCAACATCTTATTCAGACTTAGCTCTTTGGAGTTTATAGAGAAACTTCAGGTTCCTACCACAGCCTGTTGAGAAAGGGTCTGGGCAGATCAGAGGAGAGCACGCACTTAAGGGTGGGAACATACTGGAGTTCAGTAAATTTCCATTGGTAGGGAAGCTGCTGTGAGTTGATTTTGACCAGGGCTATTGGAGCTGTTGAAGGTGATAGAAGACATCAGTCAACTGTAATACATGTTCTGGTGGGTGCAGACAAAGCTTGGGTGATTGGAGGGCAGGGAATGACTTGGGACATGCCCAAAGCCAGTTCTCTCTTCTTGGGCAGGAGTTGCCGTTATACTGTTCTGGGGGATTGCGGTTTTTCTGGGACAACAAGTTTGACCATGCAATGGTAGCTTTTCTCGACTGTGTGCAGCAGTTCAAAGAAGAGGTGGAGAAAGGAGAGACACGATTTTGTCTTCCATACAGGTGAGAGTTCACTCTTATCCTCTTAGGGCTCAGTGAACTAGTAGCAGGGACTAAACTGAATTAAAGGGCCAGTGAATGAAAACAGACGGGAAAAATGGCAAGCAAGAAAAGAGTGCACAGTTACATGACACTGATGAGCAAGGACTGATTTGATATTGCAAGCAGAACAGAGTGTGGCCACCTGGTCCCTGGAGTAAAAGAAAATGGGGATTTTCTTGGCACAGAGCTCAAGTTTGCAGGTCATTTCTGAAAGGCTTTTCGTGCAGCCTTTGGAAATATACAAGAATGCGTCTCTTAGTGTAGCAGCCCAGCATAGAGACTAGTTCAAGAGACTGAGTTTGAGAGCCAAGTGAGATGGGGCACACCTATAATTCCAGCACTCGGGAGGCTGAGGCAGGAAGAATGTGTGATTTGAAAAGTCGGTTTGTGTTTCGTAGTGAGAAAAGGAGTAAAGTTGAATTTTCTTACACCCGAGTACAGAGTTTTTCTTTCTTTTGCCTCCCTTTCTGCCCCAAGTTCAGGGATGCTTAGGCAGACAGTAAAGAGTAAGTGCTGTGACCTTCACTCCCCTCCTGCTCCAGACTTCTCCTCTGTGTGGGTGTGTGTCCTGTCCTTGTACTCTGCAGTGACAATGACAGCCTTTCATTTTAGGGTTTCAGGCAAATCCAAAATACACACTAGCAGCAGCTCTCCGCCAAGTGTTCTGTTAGATAAAATGACGTGAACGGTCTCATGATCAAGTCCCTGCCCATCTGCCCGAGCTGACTGGACTTGGATCTGTTTCTAATGAGCTCCGCTTTGTCCATCTGCAGGATGGATGTGGAGAAAGGCAAGATTGAAGACACTGGAGGCAGTGGCGGCTCCTATTCCATCAAAACACAGTTTAACTCTGAGGAGCAATGGACGAAAGCACTCAAGTTCATGCTAACGAATCTGAAGTGGGGTCTCGCTTGGGTGTCCTCACAGTTCTATAACAAGTGACTTATTCCCTAGGGGATGTTTGCCTTTAAGGTTTTATATTTGGTTTGGTTTGGAAGATGCTTTAAATTAAATCTGGATGATATTAAACCACATGTTTACAATACCAAAAGAAACAAAAGCCACTTTATTTTAAAATACCCTCTGACAGATAGTTTCCAGAGCTACAAAACGCCGTGGACAGCAAACAGCCCTTGCCATGGTTTTCACTCAGCCCCATGCTTTCCTTTCCCTCTTTTCCCCTGAAAACAACTCATTTAAATTTGCTTTGTTTTTTTTTTTTAAAGTTAGTTGAATTGACATTGATGTGTTTTCACTGGATTTTATCTCTCTCAACTTCCTGCACTTAAAATATGAAACAGAAAAGTTTTGAGATGATGTTGGGGGCACAGCTGGGTGATGTGGGAAAAGGACAACCGGGTCAGAAGCTGGAAGTTTAACTCTTTCCTCATGCAGTTCTAGTACTGAATGCCTACTCTGCTATTTGTTAGAATTACAAAATGGTGTTTGATACTGTTTGAGACATGGAGAGATTTAATTATTTGTAATAAAGGATTTGCTATGGCCTGTTAATTACCAAGAGGTGTGATGGTAAGTTTTTCCTTAAAATTGAGTATTTTTTATTCTGGAAGAATTTGGTTCCAGTCAGTTTTGTAGAAATTCTTTTGAAACATGTTTTAGTTTAAAAAATAAAATAGTAAGCCAGGCATGATGGTACTTAATCCCAGAACTCAGGAGGCAGAGGCAAGTGGATCTCTGAATTCCAGCCCAGCCTGGTATGTACAGTGAGTTGCAAGCCAGCCACGGCCAAATAGTGACATCCTGTCTCAAAACACAAAAAGAGAGAGAGAGAGAGAGAGAGAGAGAGAGAGAGAGAAAAGAAAAGAACAAACGAACAGCTGTTGGGTAGCAAAGGAAGAAAAGCTACTTCCGAGATACCAGTCAAAGTCATTCGAAAGTCTGTTTTAAAACCATGGGTAATACTTATCTCTATATCTGATGTTCCCAATTAATCAGATTAAATTAAGAAAAATTAAATGTCTTGTCAAACAAAAATGAACCAATTTCATAATCTAACTCTCTCCAATTCTTTGATGTTTTTAGCCTCCTATGACACAAGAGGACATGTTTGTCCACCATAACTCTCTGATATAGGAAAAAAGTGCCTGAAATTGGAATACTGTTCAAAGGAAACTTGGAACTTTTGTACCCTGAGTATGAAAGTAAACAAGGAGGAGGAGGAGGAGGATACAGTGACAGGCTGTGTGGCGGGGTTAGCCAGCCTCATGTGTTAGAGGACTCAGCCGTCCGCAGAGCTCTGGCGGCCTTGTGGGGAGCAGGCTGCTGTTGCCCAGGAGTGTTGGTTCCCACGCTGTGAGTCAGGATTGCGTAAGAGAACTCAGCAATGCTTTCCGAGGCAATGCCAGTGATGCTCTGCAAGTGCCCTACAACCTTCAGAAAGACAGGGTCTTATTACTAGAAGATCTCAGCATGTTAGTGCACAAACACTCATGCACACACAAACAGAAATACATCTTGAGATATACTCCCAAGCCTAACAAGCTCTCATTTTTCTGAACACAAAATTAAATCCAGATTCCTATGTTTGCTGATGGCCAAGTGTCATGGCCCTGATAGTGTTCACATGGACTCTCTACTTAGTTGTTTCCCTCTGTTAAAGTTAGAACAGTGGGTCGTAATTATAAAGAGAGATAACAAACTGAACTTGAGCCTCTATTTCCAATTTCATAGAAGAAAATGGAAACATTTCCATCCTACTCTAGTTTTCCAGCCCTCCCTTCTTGACTGTTCATCAGTTCCTGGGTCTGGCACTTCTCTTCTGCAGACTGTCCTCTGTGTTCCTTTAACTGACAGGGAATGCTTTCCATTAAACCAATTCTGATCATGCTGGCCCTGCTCAGTGGTGCGTACCTGGCTCCAGCATTCATGGTTTTGGATGAAAGCGCTTGCTGCAATGATTCCAACTGCCAACAGCATGAAGTCTTCCTTCACAGAGATAAACTTTTCCCTGGATAATTAAAACCAGATTAATTTTGGAAGTAGTATGAAATGTGACTCTAAATTCTAGGGTCATAGAACTTCAACTATGAGTTGTTCATGTTGCTTGTCTTGAACTTTTAGACACAAAAAAGAGGTCAGGTAATAGCTGATCTGTCCCATTGTCTCCCAGCTCAACTGGGATTAAAACATGCACCTGTGTCTTGGGTGGCTGATAGGCCTTTTATTTTTCCAGCTCCCTTCCTAACAAATGTAATTGTGAGGCTTTGGCCAGTCTGACTTTACAGTAATCAAATACTTTTGTCCAAGTTACAGCCATGTGACGAGCTTTTCCCCCTCAAGTGACTATAAAAGCAATCCAACACTCTCAAATTTTAACTAATTGCAAAAGAAGAACTAGAAAAGAATGTTAATTGTTTGAAGTAATTTACATTTAATAGTAAAAACCTTTAGAGTTTTCCTGATTGGGTTCAGTCATCAGCATGTGAGCCACATAATGGAAGTCAGTAAGAACCAATTAACCTATGTTTTCTTAGTGCTGGGTATTGAATTTCCTGGGCAAGTACTACATTAAGCTCCAAGCCCCAAAGGCCTCATATCCATATGATGTGTCCCCTACTACGCAACCCTGGAAGGAGCCTACCCTAGAAAAGTTTCTTACCCTTGCAGCTGACTGGGTGTAGAATTCTCAATTGAAGCCCTCAGCAGGCTCCCATATATGGGCTCATGCAGAAGATAGACCAGGTCAAGGAGGGTCAGACAAGTTGCATGTAGTTGTGTGGCTGGGACCAAACAGCCATTGTACCCTACACAGAGTTTGGGCATGAAAGACAGCATGAAGTTGTGTTCTCTAGTCATAATCTTAGGACATACTGCTGATACGTTGCTAATGTGCTTCCTCATTGTTACACACTACTATGAAAGCTCTGTTAGCAGAAGGTCAGTCTTATTTTATTTGAGACAGGGTCTTGCTGTGTAGCCCTGTCTGGCTTGACAGGCTGGACTTAAGCTTAGAAATCCACCTGCCTCTGCCTCCCAACTGTTGGTATTAAAGTTATGTGTCTGGCCAGAGGTTAATTTTAAAGAACAGATCTCCATCTGTAATACATACATACGATTACAGTACAGTTGTTCTGACTTAGGCTTCTCCATCAACCCAGCTCTTGGATCCTGCCATAAGAAATGCCTAATGAGCCCAGCATGGTGATGCACACCTTTAATCCCAGCACTTGGGAGGCCAGCCTAGTCTACAAAGAGAGTTCCAAGACAGCCAGGGCTGTTACACAAAGAAACCTTGTCTCAAAAAACAGAAAAGAAAGTGCCTAATGAATCCAAATAGAAATCAGGTGCTGAGACCTCTGAGCTACCTTCCCTGACTAGTGCTGGGGGGAACATTTTCAGCCATCCAGAAATACGAAGGCTTCTAACTGCTCCTCATTGGTAGGTTGTCTCCTGTTCCCAAATCCCAGGGCACATTTGTTTTCCTCTCTGGAAGTCTCCAGCCCACATCTCCTGACACATTTAATAAAGTACCTAGAACTTCAAGAAGCATCTCCACATATGCCAGAGGAGTGGGCAGATTTATTTGGAAGTTCAAGGACTTCAAAACATCAAGCTCTGATTCTAGCAGTTCTTCTTTGGTGCATATATAACCAAGAGCCTGGAGGAAATTCAGGACTGTAATGTTGCTGATTATCTGAGGGGGAAAAAAAAAAAGGCAGAGGAAAGATGTCAGATGTCAGGATGCAGGTCACATGCCTCAGCAGCAGCGTCCACAAAGCACTTCAAGCCCACGCCAGTCCTCTCTCTTGGTAATCCACTAAACCATGCAAGCAGGATTACTTGCAGTTAAACCAGGGTTCTCCCTTCTCCATGCTGGATTCCCCTCCCTTTCTGCCTGTTCCTTTCTCCCTGCCCTTCCTAATTCTGTTTCAATTTTCTCTGTAGCCACTATCTCCCACCTACCAATTTCAATAATTCATTTTCTCTAAATAAACTTCCTTGACTCCCCAAGCTGATGAGGTTCCTTCTTAGCCCTGGGTTTACACTAACATCACCTTTTCACCTTGTTTACACCTATGCCTTTTCCCATTGGGTAAGGGATTCCTTGAGAGCACAGGCAATATTTTTTACTGTGGTAGCCATGGTATCTACGGAAACATCTAGCCATAGAAGAAACTCAATAAATATTTGCTGAACGAGTGGTATTTTACTGTACAGGCACTGGATAGTAATGTGGAAACATTGTATCCTTTTTAGGTGTAATCATTCTCCTTTAATGCTGATAGGCATGTTGGTAATTCAGGTACCTTATGTAAACTGTCCTTAAGTCCAAGGGGAGGAAAGGTGACCTGTATGAATGATGGCATCTGTCCAGCAATTATACTTTGGGAACAGAACTTCGGGCTATTTAATAACTGCCTCTGTGTGACTATGTGTGGATTCAGGAGGTATGCTTAGGAAGCGTAATTACGCTCTGGAATTTCCACATGAGTAGTATCACCTAGCTTAGAAGCGGGTTTCCCACAGCCACTTTCCCTGAGCTGCTTTCCTTCCAACACTCAGGTGCCCACGAGCAGCCCAGCTCCTTACTTTGTAGTGGAAAGACAGTTTGCTGGCCAGCTGGACACAGGACACCAAGCGGAGGGTAAACTTGTTGAAAAGCTGCTCTTTCAGAGCCCTCCACTTCTGCAGTTCTGTCTTATGATTTCTCAGCTGGACTGTGGCTTGCCGACAGATGTTCTCTGCCTGCTTCACCATAAACCTGTAAAGGAAGAAAGGGATGGAGAGTAACTCACAATCACACCAACCAAAGGGACTCTGTGCTGTAGACATGCTCCACTGATCCTGCCGGTAACAGATGCTGGCTAGGAGATCTACATTTGCAAGTCAAAGAAGGGCGCAAGGCCAGCTTCTAGGTAAGGGGCAACTAGTGCTGTGGAAAGATCTAGGCACCAGCCCATTCTGAGGGGCACTAGCACAAAGGCCTTATGCACAGGCTTTACCTTTCTAGGATTTCTACAGCCTGGTAGCTCACAGATTTCTCCAGACACCATTGTTCAGACAGGAGAAAAACAAACTCTGCCAAAACAGGAGAGAAGAGCTTAATTCACAAGATGCAACCCAAGCCCCTCTGTGAACTCGGCATTGTGTAAAAGCTGTGATGGCGTGGAGAGGACAGGGTCAGGAGGTGAGAAAGACGAGACTGGAGCAACCAAAGCCGAGCTCAGTTCCCTTCGCTGCCAGTGGGCAGATCAGAGGCATGGGAGGGAGGCCGACTCAGTGCCAGAGTCAAGGGCCTACCAAGCTCCCTGCGTGACGCTTAAGCCTTCCTGTGAGTCTCAGCCGATAAAAGGTTTGGTCAGTTACACACAAACATACACCAGCTGGCCTAGTTGGTCTCTACCTCCTGCTGGGAACCCCTAGCTTCATGGAAGATTCTTGGATGGATGAAAAACCCTAACCCTTATATTCTGTTTTCAGTGGAATGTTGGCAGGAACAGAAAGGTCTCTCCTGGAGCTTCAATAGTCTTTATGACACTGTTTGTTTAGTAGCCACCCTCTGCAGGACTCCCATTGCTTTACAAACACAAGTCACCTTGCAGCTGGTCACCACCTCTCCACCACCAGTTTGTTGTGTAAATCTCTATTGTTACTGTGGAGTGACTTGTTCAGAAGAAACGTCCCCTGACTCAGAGAACACAACCCAATTTAGAGGGGAAGAATCATTGAGAGGCTGGGAGGGTAAGATACTTTGGCAAGATTTTATCCTGCTTCGTTTTCCTTTGAAAGAACAGCCTCGGATAAAATTCTATTTAGTTTGCAATATCATTAGAGGGTGGAAACAGGGTAAATGTCAGTTCTCAGTAAAGAAAACTGCAGATCCAAGAACCTTTATCATTGATCAGCAAAGAATTACAGATTGGAGATCCTTTATCTCAGCCTGTATGCACATAATCAGATTGTCTTATGTCTTCCAAGAAAATCTGACTTTCTTAGAGGAAAAACAGTTTATCGGGCATGATGGCAAATGCCTTTAATTTCAGCAGGTGGAGGCAGGAGGGTCAGGAGTTCAAGGACATCTTCACCTACATAGTAAATTGAAGGCTAGATTGTCTCAAAAAAATTTTTTTTAAACCTACAAAAAAAACCAAAGTCAAGCTACCAAAAGACAGTTTAGCAATATACTTATCACAAGTTACAAATAGATTTATACACAAAGCTTTGTTACAAAGACCACAGCCCTGCTAAGACTCTCCATTCAGGAAGAGAACTGAACACAACTGAATGTTACCAGCCAGACCATTGTCTTTTTATTTGCTGGACCTTGGGCTTTATTTCCTAGTTCGGGGGATGCTTGTTCCCAGATCTTTGATTTTGTTTTGGATTTGTTAGGACTTATTCGGAGAACTGTTTCTGGTTTTTTATTTTAGTTTCTCAAGGAAACCAAGTGTGGGTTAGGCAGAATGAACTATGTCACACCTTGCTCTTGTTTCCACCTCCTCCACTTAACATGCTCAGATGGACTACTCCATACAAGATCTTCCCGTCTCTGAGATACAGCTCCACCTCGCCATCTCGGCACGGCTGAATTTCTTTAATGCTTGACTCACACTCCGGCAACTTCTACTTCATCATTCGCTCCCTGAACTTTCTGCCATTTCCTTCCACATTTCCCAGTTTGCTAAAATTATTACGCCAAAAATCAGCAGATTTTCCAAACTGTAAAATAACAGGGTCCTCTTCCAACCTTTATTTCTGTTGATACCCTGGAAGCATCTAAGACTGCCTACCACTACCCTTCCCAACCCTCCTGGTGGCTTCAAAAATGTTTGGTTCTATGCCTGTCTCGCAAACTACTGTTTGTTGGTGGATTTATTATTTTTTTTTTTGCTTTATTATTTTACTTTATTTATTTTTAAAAGATTTTTAAAATTGTATATGTGCGTGTGAGTGCAGTGCCTTTGGTGGCCAGAGGAAGTTGTTGGATCCCCTGGAGCGGGAGTTAGAGGCAGTTGTGAGCTGCCTCATGTGGGTTGCAGGGGACTGAATTTAGGTGCCCTGGAAGAGCAGCATAATCTCTTAACTACTGAGCCTTCTCTCCAGTCTCTTATTTTATGTGTATGTGTGTGGGACTGAGCATGTATGTGCACTATGTTCGTGCAAGTGTCTTCAGAGATCAAAAGAACAGATTGGGTCCCCTGGAACTAGAGTTATAGGTGATTTCAGACTGCCCATGTGGGTGCTGGAAACCAAACCCGGGTCCTCTGGAAGAAGAGCAAGTGCTCTTAACTAACGCTGAGCCATCTTTCCAGACTCTTGGTTCGGTTTTTGAGATGGGGTACTGGTGTATCTTAGGCTAGGCTAACCTGAGACTCATTATGTAGTTCACTTTGGCCTAGAATTTGCAATTCTCCTGCCTCAGCTTCCTGAGTCCTGGGATTACTGCCTGAGCCACTACATGCAGCTCACTGTATTATTGACTCTTCCCTGAACACAAAATGTTTCCCTAAGGAATTGTCCTTGACCTGCTTCTCTTCTCTCCTTCTTGGAGTATCATGAAAATAATTAAAAACCCTTTATTTCTATCTAGTTCTGACATTTTTAAATGATCTGCTATTAACCTTCTTCTGGACGATCTTCAAATATCTTAAACTCAGTAGATCCAAACCCAAACAATTTCCCCCTAAAACAAAGGTCCCATTTCCTGGTTTGTATTTTGCACGTGTGTGGATGTAGTTCTCTTGGTGGCGCCGCTATGTCCAGTCTCTGAGGCCCAGCCCTCTGACAGTCATCTTTACCTTCTTTATTTCTTAAATGAAAATTTGGCTTTCTAGATTTTTGTCTCTGGGACATTTTAAATCCATTCTTGTCTCACACACACTCCGTTATCACTGACTACAGATGGGCTCCTCTAGCCCGCCTTCTCCAGTCAAGTCCATCCTTTATACATACAAAAATCATTTTTACCAAGGCAAAAATTACAGCCACACTGCTTCCTCACTTAAATTTCAGTGTCTCCATGCTGGAAAGATGGCTTAGCAGTTAGGAGCACTGCTCTTCCAGATCTGAGTTCAATTTCTAGCACCCACATAGGTGACTCACAGCTGCCTATAATTCCAGTTTCAGAGGATCTGACACCCTCTTCTGGCTTATTCTAGCACCAAGTATACACAGGGTGCATATACACACATGCTGGCAAAACACCCATACACACACGATAAATTAAACAACAAATTTTAGTAACTTTCATTTTCCTGCTACACCAAGTATAAAGACCTCCCCCTTGACATTCAAATTTCTACTTGAAATATCTCCAAACTACTTTCCTGGTCTTAATTTCTATTGCTTTTCTACATGCTCTGTCCAACCTGGGCTACAACTGTACCCTCCACTCCCTCTCCCCATTCCTGCCTCCCAAAGCTTTATTCATGGTATCCTGTTCTGGCAGAGATGCGATTCCCTTATCTTCAACCAAAACGTCACCGTTCATTCAAGGTGTACCTCCAATGTCACTCACTCTCCCTGGACCGCAGCTTATCTCTCCTTTAAATCTTCATAATAGCCTGTATTCCCTATGCCAGTCATTCTAACCAGACTTGTACCTACTTGTTGGTATACTTAACATCCCCACCCAAAGTACACAGTTTGAGAGCAATGACTATATTGCTGTTTCATCTTTCCATCCCAGGCAATGTCAATAATAAGCACTCTAAGCATATTTACAAAAAGAAGAGTAAAACTCTGCACGATGCCATACGCCTTTAAATACCGCCACTTGGGAGCCAGAGACAGGCGTATCTCTGTGAGTTGGAGGCTAGCCTGGGCTACGGAGAGAGTTCCAGGCCAGGACTCTACAGTAAGACCTTGTCTCAAAAAAGGGCAAGACAAGGCACGGGGTGCGGGGTGGGGAAGGGTAGGAATCACGAGTAAGAGTGCTTGCGGGTAAGCCTCGTCCATCACTTACAAGCCCCACGACCTAGCATAAAGAGTCCTAACAAAATATATTTGAGTGAAAACATAAAGGTCAGTGCTCCCAAGACTCCCATCAACCCGACTCCCCGCTCTGCATCCACACCCACGATCCGGGTCTCCCTGAAGCTGCCCATCCGTCCCGCGGCCTCCTTCACCGCTTGCTCATTCTGCTGGGCCAAGTGAAGCAGAGCGTTTTCGATGGTCTCCGTGGCAACTGCTCCAAACTGGAAGTCACTGGAGTTGGCTAGTCTTGGCCGCAAAGGTCCTTCCATAGTCAGAAGTCTCTCGGAGCCCTGGGGCAGTCCACGGGACCCATAAACTGGCTCCCTTAGCTTGTTTCCAGAATCTTCTGCCACACCTGGGATTCTTCCTTTCCTTCCAATGTTGGTCCTTGCCTCGAATCTGAGGAAAACGTAATTCCCACCACAGCCTCGAACTAGCAACAGCTTTTCGCGCCCCAACTGCCACGAAGCGCTCAGCCAATCAGAAAACACAACCTCTTCTCGCCTTCCCTGCCCCTCCTCCTAGGGCGGAGAGACCCTGTCTCTACCCAGCAAACTCCACGCGGACTACAACTCCCAGAGTCCCTTGCGGCGGTCAGACGCCTAGTCCCGGCGAGTTCCGGCCTGGGCGGCTTAGGGCGGAGCAGCAACATGGCGGCCTCCGGAGCTGGTGACCCTCTGAATGCTAAGGATGGAAATGCCCCGTTCGCTCAGCGCATCGACCCATCGCGGGACAAATTGACCCCCGCGCAACTGCAGTTTATGCGGCAGGTGCAACTTTCCCAGTGGCAGAAAACACTGCCACAGCGGCGGACCCGGAACATCGTGACCGGCCTGGGCATCGGGGCCCTGGTATTAGCTATTTGTATCCGTCCTGCTATACCATTTATCGGGTTAGGGAAAAGGGAATGAAACGTGTAGCCTTTAATGTGTGGGCCAAAATGGGGTTAATACCTAATCTTACTATATGTACCCTGCTCTTAGTGGTTTAGTAATAACAACGGAGTTAAAGGTTCAAAAGGGGCAGAAAAGGGTGGCACTCCAAAATCATTAATTTGGGGTAATCACAAGGGTGGTAGAAGGAAGGAATGTCCATATGCTTTGTGGTTTCCTGAACCCACCCCGCCAGATGGTTACACCTTCTATTCAGTGGCTCAGGAACGTTTCCTTGATGAGCTGGAAGATGAAGCCAAAGCAGCCCGAGCCCGAGCTCTTGAGAGGGAGAAAGCGGCAGGACCCTAACTGTACGGACCATCTTCAAACTGCTGGCGCCCCCTGTACATGTTACATGACGCCTGGGTGAGCTCACAGCATCGCTGGTGTACTAACTTCGGACGATGGTTGAGCCCAAGAAGCCAGAGACTGTGCATTTGGCCACTGCCAGAGGGGGCTTGCTCATTTTACAGGCAGTTTGTACAGTTGCTCAGCCTTCTTATTTCCTTGTTTGAGAGGTATGCGACCTTGCCTTTCCCCAAACTTTGTGGTTTACCCCTTCACCTCCCAGGGGCCCAACTGTTAAGGGGGAGGGTGTGGCGTATCTGCAGAGTTGGAACCTAAAGTGGGAAACAGAGGGTCAAGTTAAGAGTAATAAAATGAGTCATCTCTCCTGGAGCCAAGCTAGTGTGTGGGGGCCCGAGAGACACATGGCACTTCACGCTGGAAAGCTCCCTGGCAGTAGCTGCCGTGGTGGCGTTGCCCCAGGGAGCTGTAAATGTTTAACTAGAATTACTTTTTCCGTGAGATCTTTCCACCTGATTCAAGGGAGAGATTACTGGACTGTTTGAGACTGAACCAGGTCTTAGGGGAAGGAAGATCACTCATTCTCTGCCTTCAAGAACAGACTCTAATGTCACACAGCCTTTTCCCGTCCCTGGATGGGCAGATGAAGGATAAGAGACAAGTACCTTCATTCTTTTAACATTCACTGGTACCCGCCTATACAGGCCTAGGGTGGGGTCTGGAGGGGATCATAGCTTGGCCAGGTGGATCACTGGTCATGTAGTTTCCTCATGACCTGGTGGCAAAAAGCCAGAAACTGGGCAGCTTCTGTCCTGCCTCCCATTGTGAGAGGAGAATGGCTTCTAGATCCTCATCTGCCTCACCCCACAAGTCTTTGCCCCCCCCTTCCTAAGGCATGGCAGATACAGACCCACAATCCTTTCCAGTATTTTTATTGGTTGCTGTTAACTTTGGTTGGTGGTGTGAGCACACCTCCTACACTCCCAGCTGGAAGCTGGCCTTCTAGAAGCATCTGGACTTGAGTGGGATTGCTTAGTGGTTGGCCCTTGCCTGGGGAGGAGCGGAAGATGAAGGTGGGGTAGGCTACAGAAATGACATTTCCACACAGCAAAGAGTTCCCACATGTTTGCTTCTTCAGGATAACACAACCGTACTCTCCATGCCCACAGGCCTTCTCTACCCTCTCAGTGCTGGGGTGTCCTGTGCTGAGTTCAGTTGGTCACAAAAGCATCAGATTCTGAGAGCCCAAGTGCCATGGTGGGCCTGGTGTTGGGGAGACATAGGACTTCTGTTCTGAATTCACTGGAGGGGAAAAGAAACGTGCTGAAGAAATGCCCCAAGGGAAGGAGACAAAGCTGCTAGCAGTCACCATTCCCTGGGCTCTCCCTCCCTTGGGCCCGCCCTCACCATCCTGCCAACATCCCCGGCGAATGTCACCCCCTTGCTTGCCCGCTGCTCCTGGGAGCCAGTGCTGCTGCCACTCAGAGAGTTCCTTCGCATGATGCCTGGGAGCAGGGTGAGGGAGGGAGGGAGAGCGCTAAGTGAAGGACGGGGCAGCCAGGGGCGGGGCTAGTCCCCCAGAACCAAGGGTAGACCACCAGGGCCTGAAAGATGGCGTCAGTAGGGGAGGAGTCTCAAGGGAGAGATGAGAGCTGGGTGGCTGCCATCTCACCAGGGCCAGGGAGCTCAGAGCGCTGCAGGCTGTTGCGGCGGGAAGTAGGGAAGCTGCCCTTGGAGAGGCGGCGTCGGCGGCAGGACAGCATCGCGGCCGGGGCGACGATCCCGGGTGGGGGCTGCTTCCCAAGCCGGCTGTACAAGTCCTCAATTTCTTTTTTCTGTAGGGTCTGTAGTGCCTCCACTTCCGATAAGTGCCTGAGGATGCACCGAGGGCGGGGAAAGGCTAGTCACACACTCTGTTCTCCAGGTTTACCTCTAGCTCTGCGGCTTCCCCAGACTCACTTCTGCCGAAGGTTCTGCAGCTCAGCCCAGAACTCCTCGTCCTCGCCACTGCTCTCTGACTCCTCACTGCTCAGACACAGGCTGCTGTAGGAGTAGTTCATCCACACCGGGCTGGGATGACTCAGGAGTGGGGAGCTTCCCCCAGTTCGGACCCCATCATTCCCTTCCTCTTCGACCGCAACTCCCAGGCCCTCGGCTGCGCGGTCACTCTCTGCCAGAGCCTCCCTGATCTCTGGTCCGCCGGCAGCACTGTCCTCTGTGTCTGAGCTCTCTGAGGTCAGCTGGGGGGTTGGAAGTTTTAGGGAGCTGGAGAGAGTTGGTGTTGGTTGCAGGGGTGCCTCTGCTGGCTCCTTGGATGAAGTCACTTGGAAACGCCCAACAAGCTGGGGCTTTCCCTCTGCAGGGAGGTAAGGAGGGAAGTGAGAAGGAGGGAAGAAATCTAGCAGAACATAAAGAAGTGTGTTGGGGGTAACAGGCAGGGGATGTCAGGGATTAGAGGCCTCACCTTCAGAGATGGGTGCCAGTCTAGCTTCACCCAGTAGCGGCGGGGCAGAATTTTGGGAAGCCTACAAAGTGTGATACCATGAGGAAGGAAAGGATCCAGAACGGAGCCCTCCCCCCATCCTTCTTCACGCCCGACTTACCTCACTCTCTGTCTCAGCTGTTTGGGGTGAAAGGCTCTCCTGGCCACAAGAAGCAAGGGGAAGGGGCAGGCTAGGCAGAGGACCTGGAGGAGACTGGGAAAGCAGCCTAGGGGAGGGGGCCAGCAGGGACTGGGCCACAGTCATCACAGCCAGAGAGAAGGCGCTAGCCAGAGAGAGGAGAGGAGCTGCTGTAGTAGAGGGGAGGGGAGGAGGAGAGGGGTTAAGAGTGACTTGGGGACAACTAGGAGAGAGTGGGTGAGGAGAGCTGGTGGGAAGGTGAGAGGATGTGAGTGGAAACTGAGAAGCACTGGAGAAGGATGGGAGAGGGGAGCTGGGGGCCTGTGGACAGGGGTGTGAAGAGGCCTGGGAGAACGGGCAGGGATGACATAAGGGTGAACTGATAGGAAAGATGGGGCATGGGAAGACAGGAGGGGTCCCAGGGGAAAATGGGGTTCCAGGGGACAGGGGAGTTCCAGGAGAAGATGGAGAGGTGGAGAAGGCTGCCCAGCTCCTCTGTTCCGGGGAGATGCTTCTCTGGGGCTCTGCTGAGGAGGGAGGGTTGAAATGCCAGACCCCCATGCCCTGTGCCCTCCACAAGGTCCGCCCAGGGGTTGGGATGAACAGGAACAGAAGGTAGAACCTACCATTGGATGGGCCTGGGACGGCAGGCAGTACTGCTGGCTCTTCCTGGGGGAGAAAAGGGAAGGGCCTTTAGTCCCAGTGGGGAAAAGCCAAGTCTCCGATGGAAAAGTTGCAGGCTGGGGTTCTTAAGTTAGGACCCATGAGCTTCTAGGAATCCAGACATGAGCTTCTTGGCATTCAAAAATGTACTCGCTGAAATATTTGGAGGTAAAGAGGTTTGAGATCTGCCAACCTATTCTCAAGCGGTTCAAAGCAACATAACATATAATACAGAGGAAGAGTGGGAAAGCTAGCCAAAGGGCATTAACTACCAGCAAATCTGGGCAAAGGGCATCTAGGAATGTGCTCTACAGTTCTTGCAATTTCTCTCTTCGGGTCTGCACTTATTTCAAAATAACAAGCTAAAAGTATTCATTCACTGTTTTCTAGAACAGGAGTTGTAGCTTTCATCATACTCGGAAATAGAGTTGAGAGTCAGATGTAAGGTTCTCAAGATCAAGAGACGTTCATCCACACTCTGCTCAGGGCAGTCTGTTCCTGCTGGGGATGTCTCGAGGCCTGACCTGAGGGCTCAGGGCGTCTTCAGCAGCCTCTGGGGGACCAGGATCTCTCTTCAGCAGGCTCTCCACTCGCTGGATAATCTCCCGGATCCTGCTGAGGAATCCGTCTCGCTCCGAGGGCAGAATGAACTCATTATACACCTGGCAGGGATTATGGGATGGGAGGAGGCTGTTATCTCGCTGTTACCGCCCTGCTTCTGATGTTTCAACCCAACTGTTGGCACCACTGCATCATTTGCTAAGGATGTGTTGTGTGCCAGACACTTGTGGTCGAGGACAAATGTAGTTCCAGGAGCTAACATGCCTAGGATGTGTGTGCTGTATGCACCAAAGCTTTCACGTATCGTCACATTTAGCACCGACAACCTGCTCTGGTCCATTAATATCTCCCTTTGCTGTGAAGATAGCTAATGCACAGGTTAAGTTCACCTGGCCTGGGCCTGGAGCAGTGGCTCAGTGGTTAAGAGCACTAGCTGCTCTTCTAGATGACCTAGGTTCAATTCCTAGCACCTGTAACTCCAGTTCCAGAGGATCTGACACCCTCACACAGACATACATGCAGGCAAAACACCAATGCACATAAATATTTTTTTTAAAATACTTTTTAAAAGTTCAGTTGGCCAAAGCCACAATTTGACCCAGGTCCACTGAAAGCCAGAGCCTAAGTTCTTTTCACAGTTACATACTTCTGCACTCATATAAAAAACATGGGGTCCCAGTCACACTTGGCAAAGTTAAGCAAAACAGGGCATTAACAGTAAATGTCACTTTCCACTCCACAAACATTGAGTACCTGCTATCTACCGTGCATTGTGGGAAATACTGTTGAATACGGGGAAGTATGAAACAACATCTTAGTCTTCCACCCCACATCAATACACAGCACTCTGCAAGTTGTCCTGGGATGGGAAGAGCACTTCAGGGCCTTGGTAATAGTGAGTATGGGTTTTAAATAAATAAATAAATTCTGGAGGTCGGAGGATCTTAGGATTTTTTTTTTTTTTTTTTTAAGACAAGGTTTTTCTGTGTAACAGCTCTGGCTGTCTTGGAACTTGCTCGGTAGACCGGGCTGGCATGGAACTCACAGAAATCCACCTGCCTCTGCCTCCTGCGTGCTGGGATTAAAGGTGTGCGCCACCACGCCTGGCAGGAGGATCTTCTTAAGCAAGCATTTCAGACTTTGCAAGGTTTGGAGATCTGGTTCACAACGATGTAGATAGTGTACTATTGAACACATGCTTCAAGTGGTTATAATGGCAAATTTTACGTTGTGGTTTTGTCTTGTATTTGGATAGTTGGTTGGGCGTTTTGTTGTTTGGAGATGGGGGGTCTCACTATGTTGTCCAGAGAGGCTTCAAAGTTGTGGCAATCCTCCCACTCAGCTTCCTGAGGGCTGGCATTACAAGAATATGCCACTATGCTCCACTTACAACGTGTTTGCATGTTTTTTCTTTTTTAGAACACAATTTAGTCAGGCATGGTGGCACACACCTTTAATCCCAGCACTCAGGAGGCAGAGTCAAGCTGATCTCTGTGAGTTTGAAGCCAGCCTGGTCTACAAAGTGAATTCCAGGACAGCCAGAACTACACAGTGTGACCCTGTGTCAAAATTACCAAAAACTACTACCACCACCAAAAAAACCCACAATTTAAAAAGTGCTAATAATCTAATTGGGATATTGAGATGGATAAAGATGCTTGTCATCAGATTTGACTATATGAGCGCAGTCACATGATCATACAGTGAAAGGAGAAAAATGACTCTCATGGGTTGTCTTCTAACCTCCACATACAAATAAGTAAATGTAATAAAAAAAATCTGTAATTGATCATCCCCACAATGCTATTCCAATGAAGGAACAGGTCATACACCTCTGGGATGGGAGAACCTGGGATGGTGTCACACAGGAAGTATTTGATGCTGAACCTTACAAATGTGAGGTAAGAAAAGCAACCCTTCACTGAGGATCGATGGGCACCTCCATGCCTCACCATATTTGACAAACAAATAGTAATGGGTGAGCAGTTGAAGTTCAGAGCTGGAGAAACCTGCCACAGAAGCTAGGGGGTAGCTCAGTGATACAACACTTGCCCCAAGCCCCTGGATTTGATCTCCAGCACTACAAGAAAAGAAGGAAGGGAAGAGGAGGGACTAGAAGAGAAACCTGGCCAAGTTCACCAAATTTCAACACATGAAACTGAACTCAGGTTACATAAAAGCCTAGTGATGAGGCAGTTCTCAACCTGTGGGTCTTGACCCCCCTGGAGTCACATATCAGGTATTTTTTACATTAGGTTTCATAACAGTAGCAAAATTACAGTTATGAAGTAGTGATGAAATAATTTTATGGTTGGGGGTCACCACAACCCAAGGAACTGTGTTAAAGGGTCGCAGCGTTAGGAAGGTTGAGAACCACCGCTGGGCTGGTCATTCTTCTGTTGCACCCTGCCCATCAGAAGAGAAAGGATAACAGCTGAGGCCAGGAGGACAGCCTTGAGGCATGAAAGACAACCCATTCTGAAGACAGGACCCTGATGCAGTTGGATGGACAATGGTTATAAAGGCCGTGCTTCCTAATTTTAGAATCACAAAGAGCCGACGATGATGATGAAAAACAGAAAGATTAGGTCCAAGTCTCCAACTCTGCTGCAGAGGAGTTAACTAGTGAGGAGAGAAAAGAAAATGGAGCCTGGATCCAGGGGTGGGTCACTTGGATTGTGTGGGTTCTGAGTGAGCATAGAAACCATGGGGAAAGGTTTTCACACCTACAGACCCCTGAGTAGGTAGGAGCAGAGGCAGGAAGGCACCCAGCCTCTTCCAGGAACTGTTCAGAAACCTGTGTGGCTTGATAAAGACTCTGGGTCACGCTTGGAAGACCCAGAGAAGGGTCACATGGCTTGGCAGAAGATGACAAGCCTTAGGTGTCAGGTGATACTTTTCTTTGATCTGGTGAGATCAAGATCTTTGAGACTAGGTGAATGGCATCCAGGAGGAGGTGCTTTGTGAAGAATTCCCAAAGCCAGATGTTTTATCCACCATCTCAATCCCACTCTGCTGAAACTGTCTCCCACTGAGACTTCTAACAAAAGCCAGTGTGGTCTTGCCTCAAGTCCCTGTGCCCCCCACATGCCACCTGCTTGAAACTCAATTTCACTAGTCTTTCTACTTCTTTGGCCCCAACTTGCTGCCCTTCAGTAACTTGTCTCCCCACTTCTCATTCTAGAACCGGATGTTTTCAAGACACACAGTCTCGAAGCTTCTCTCACCTTGCAGGTCTATTTTCACCCATCAGCTCTGGGCTGAGGACTCCTAAACCCATCTCTCTCCAGCTCTGCCTGGCCATATCCTCTTGCCATGGAGGACCTGGATTCAGCTGTTGCTCAAGCTCATCATAACCCTTAAGAACCCTGCTTTCATTCCCAACTTCTCTCATTCAGTAGTCTCTCCTCTTTGTTCCTCTGATATGGGCTGCCCTTGATGTCCCTTCTCTCTAACTCACTAGCATATCAACTCAGCAAATATTTATCGGGCATCCACTACCCACACTGTGCTATGTCAAGAACTTGCTGGATTACGCAGCAGTTTTCCTGAAGCAACCCTTAAATCCACCCTTTCTTCTCCTCTATAGTCCATCTCCCCTTCATTCCTGTCAGGCTTCTTGTGTCCACCCCTCCCCCCTACCAGATCCTTACTCTAAAAACCCTCCCACATCCCACAGCAGAATGGTCTACTTAAAAACCCATTCTCAGGGCTGGAGAGATGGCTCAGAGGTTAAGAGCACTGGCTACTCTTCTAGAGGTCCTGAGTTCAATTCCCAGCAGCCACATGGTGGCTCACAACCATCTGTAATGAGATCTGGTGTTCTCTTCTGTCATGCAGACATACATGCAAATAGAGCACTCATATACATAAATAAATTAATCCTCAAACCACAAACAAAAAACTGTTCTTGTCATGTTTCTCTCTTCCTAACTTTGTTTGCTTTATAAGGTCTCATGTAGCCTGGGTTGTCCTTGAACTGCTGTGCAGCCAAGGACGACCCGAACCCCTGACCTTCCTGTCTCCACTTCCTAACTGCTCAGGTTACATGCACTGCCAGAGCTGGCCTCTCCTGTGCGCTTAAGATCTGTGCCGAATTCTGCTTTCCAGGATTTTCCTGTAGGATCCCTTTTCTCCTGGGACAGTTTCCTCCTCGTTGAGCCCTCCCAACACTCAGCACTGATGCTGTTTGCTGCTCATGCTGTGCCTCGGCCGGGCATGCCCTTCCCGCCCTTTCCTGCCATTCCCACTCCTTTGCCAGGGCCTGGGTAAATTCCACTCCTTCCTGTGCTGCTCCAGTCCACCCTTTACTTCCAGCCACAGTGTGATACCTCTAGCAGGAACAAGGGTACACACACACACACACACACACACACACACACACACCACTCCTGTCTACCCAGTCCTTACTGATCTCAAAGTGTAAAACCTGACTAGATAAACAGAAATGTCCCCCCAACAAAGGCTGAAGCACCTTTGGTGTCGCTGCTCTGCTAACCAGTGTTTATAAACCCTTGCTGTGGGGTCGGGGTGTGTCAGCACCAGTGGATACCAGGAGGGAAATGCTTATATCCACACCTGTCCTGTCTCTCTCCCTCTTACCATGGCGGCTGCGATCTCTTCTGGACTGTCCCCGTCCAGATCAAATCGGAAGGTCACCATCTTGCTGTTGTGGGTCTGTAGCTGGCACTCCACAACCCTGTCACTCTGGTCTGAGACCTTCAGATTCGAAATCAGCAGAAGGGAAGAGATCAATGCTTCTGCCTTAATCATGTGTTTCCACCCTAGGCCAGCCAAAGCACATTGACCAGAGCGGACACCGAGAACAGATTCTACCCCCAGAGTCTGGCATTGAAACAAGACTAGATGCCTCATGGGTACCAACCATACACTGCAACTCCGCTTTTCTGGCCCACCTCCCCCATCTCCATGGCGGTTCCCTACTGGTCCGGTAGGTTATTCCCCAGCTCCTATGCTCTCCTTACACTAGTGACCCGAAGCCGGGATCGGGGTCTCCGACGAAGATTCTTCACTGGAGTTTTCCTCATTTGTCCCCCCTCTCCCATGTCACTGAGGCCTGATGCTGCATCTGAGGCACAGCTGGACAGGGGAAAGAAGATGGAAGCATTATAAATGGACAGCGGGAACCCAGAACTTCCCGTGTCTCATCCTGGTACCCCAACTTAAACCAGTACATACCTGTCCCCAGGAGAAAAGTCACTGCCGGGACCAGAA
The DNA here is from genome assembly GCA_902168405.1 of Peromyscus aztecus. Lineage (NCBI taxonomy): Eukaryota > Metazoa > Chordata > Mammalia > Rodentia > Cricetidae > Peromyscus > Peromyscus aztecus. The sequence continues at coordinate 32,531 of CABHPQ010174352.1, forward strand.
CGTGGAATGGACAAGGCGAAACCCTGAAAGAGGACACAATTCATGAGATCAGGAGATGATAACTGTTGATGATAACTGTGGTGACCCAGGGAAATGGGGTCAGGGATGTGGGGAGAACACGAGGGAAATAGAACTGGAGAAGATAAGGACAAGAATGGTGTGTTTCAGGAACAAGGGAACGGGTTAGGGGGTTGGGATTCAAGAGAAAGGGATAGGCCATGGGCTTTGAATGACTGGAAGGTTCCCGAGGGACCCCCTCTCACCGAGGGCAAGCAGAGATGGGACTCAGCTGGGCTGGATGGCACCCCTCCGGGGGGTTGGAGGGCAGGGTCTGAGGCATCCAGGAAGCCGGAGGAGCTGAGGTAGCCATCAGTCTCGCAATCAGCTGGTAGGGGAGGGAGTGGATCAAAAAATAATAATAATAATAATAATAAAGGACTGTCGTGGTAGAGGAGGGGACCTGTCTGTGCAAAGAGGGGCCTGGAGCCAGGAGGGAATTGTGGGAGTGTTTGTCCCCAAAAGAAGGTTTACGGCTAGAGTTGGAAGGTTGGGTAAGTGACAGCATTTCTGGGCTGGACTTCTGGGACCTAGAACTCTAAGTCGGGGTAACTTACAGGTGGTAGATGAGTAGCTTGCATGGCGGAAGAGGAAGGATTGGTGCTGGTCAGCCTCTGGCTCTTCGGGCTCTGGGGGAAAGGCACTGGGGGGACCAGGAGCTATGGATGCAGTTGCTGGAGGAGGTCCTGACTCCGGTGGGAGAACCTTCAACTCCCTAGCTTTTCGAAGCTTCTCCCGCTTCCGCTGGATGGCAGCAACCCTTTCCCGAACTGCACGGGCCACCGGCTGGTAGTCAGCTTCACAGACTAAGCCCAAGGCTACCTGGAGTCAGGATAGGAAGGGAGACAGTTTCAGATTCCCCCAAAGACCCACCTGGGACTGGGGAGCTACCTAAGTTAGTAAAATGCCTGCTCCGTAAGTCTGACCCTCCAGTGCTCACATAGAGTCAGGCATGCATGCTTGTAATCCTGGTGCTGGGGAAGCAGAGCCCTGGAGCTTGCTGGGCACCCAGTCTAGCCTGATTAGCAGGCCCCAGGTCCCAGTAAGAGACCCTGTCTCAAAAAACAAGGTTGCTGGTTCCTGAGGCATGACACCCAAAGTTAACTTCTGACTTCCACATGTATGTACATGCAGAGAGACAGACAGACAAAGATAGAGGATGGATCCAATCAGGACACCTTTAAATTGCCTTCACACATATGCACATCCACATCTGTACATTCAGAGAGAGAGGGGGAGGGGGGAATCTATTAGAACACCTTTTTGAGGCTTCTAAGAATGAGGAAGGAGCTATTTATGACTAATCACCATGTCTGTTACCTGAAAACTCATCATTATTAAGCCTTCTCAATAACATTGTGAAACAAATTTTGCTGTTGTTGTTTTGGACATGGTAGTGCAACCATGAAGACCTGAATTCCAACCACCAGCACCTGTGTCAAAGCATGCACACGCATACATGCACATACCCACACAGAAAAGTACACAACACACACACACACACACACACACACACACATCCCTTGCAGGTAATAGATCAAGACTTGATCTTGAGGACAGGCAAAGCTGGGCGGTGGTGGCACACGCCTTTAATCCCAGCACTTGGAAGGCAGAGCCAGGTGGATCTCTGTGAGTTCGAGGCTAGCCTGGTCTACAAAGCGAGATCCAGGACAGGCACCAAAACTACATGGAGAAACTTTGTCTGGAAAAAACAAAAAAAACAAAAAAAAAAAAAACAAAGACAAGCAAGATGGCCCTGTGTATAAAGGTGCCCACTGCCAAGCCTGACAGCCTAAGTGAGTTTGATCTCAGGGCCCACATGACAGAAGGAGAGAACTGACTTCTACAACTTGACCTCTGACTTCTACCTGCATGCCGTGGCCCATGTGCACCCACATACATACCCCATACCCGCAGTCGCACACAAAATAAACAAGATGTAACTTTTTTAAAAGACTTACTCTAGAGTCAAGCTGGATGGTGCTTTGGCAATTGCATTTCTGTCACATTTCAGTCTCAAGTTGTTATTATTATTATTAATTATTATTATTATCATAGATAGGGTTTCACTGTGTATCCCTGGCTGGCCTGGAGCTCACAATGCAAACCAGGCTGGACTCACCAAGATTCACCCACCTCTGCCTTCTGAGTGCTGGGGTTAATGATGTACCCCACTAAGTCAGGACAGTCTCAGGTTCTTGACCCTGTCATCACAGATGACCCTTGACCTTGCAACTGCCATTTCTCTATTGAGAATCCCATATTGCCAGCCCTTCACCTATTCAGGCTCTCCTCATCAAGCTTTCAAGGTTCTACCCTGGCATGTCTATCCCCACACCTGCTTTCTCCTCCACCAGAGTCTGCTCATCACCCTCTCTCTCCTTTTCATTCAGTTTAGCTGTGAGCTTTGCTGGGTGAGGAGAAGTGTGGCCGGACCACCTGACCAAATCTGAATGGCTTGAGATTAAGTCCCGCTTTGTCATTTGTTTACTTGGGACTCTGGACAAGACAGTCAATCTCTCTGGGCTTGCATTCCTTCATCGATAAGTCGGGATAAAATTGCCTTCCAAACAGGCTCACGTGAAAACGGTTTCTTTAAGCCACGTGTGATGTTAAGGAATACCTCCCACCTGCCCGACAGTAAAGGATTGGAGAAAAGAGCAATAAAGTATTGTCTGGTCACGGATGGTTCCTAGTCTAGCAGAAGAGAGAGAAATGCATTCAGGTACGAAACAAAGCCCACGGTTTGAGGCTGTGGAAAGGCCACTCTGATTTGGAAAGAAGCATTCAACTTTTAACTCCACAGGAGTGACCTTCCTGAAATTGATGGTGCTAAGCATAGAGGGGGGAAGAGACGAAGAAGGTGGAGAGGGGAAATAAATAGATAAATTGCCAAGAAGGGCATTCTGTGATAAATAAATCTGCAAGAAGAAGCGAGATTAGAGGACCCAGGGTTTGTTCTGGGAAAGAACCCTAGTGTGTGCCGGTGAATTAGGGTGAGAGACGCAGGAAGACCCCCGAAGGAGATGCTGCTCTGGGTGGGGACCTCCTCTCCTAGTGCCCCGCCCTGGCCCTCGGATTGACTGATGGCAGGTTGACTGAGCCCTTTACATGCCTCAATCAAAGCAGGATCTATCATCTCCTCACCATCTCCTGAGCCACCTCCTCAGCAGCATCCCGGCCGAGCTGGAACAAGAACTCGATGGCCTGGTTGTCCCGTGGGCGCCCCCCGCGCCGCGCATCCTCCATGCGCAGCCAGAGCTTGAGACCCGGCTTCTCGCCATCATCCTCTTCGGCCAGCTCCACGTGCACACCTCGTTCCTCGCGGAAGAACGCGTGGGCCAGGAGATCCTGAATGGTGAACCTGGGGACCGTGGGGAAGTGAGCCGAGCCCGCTGCCACCCCAGCTTCGTCTCGGTCTCCGTGCCCTCTCTGCCCCGGGACCCCACCTCTCGTTCTTATCCGTGCGGATGCAGCCTTCAATTATCTCCTTCACCTCCGGCATCTTCACCTTGTAGAAGCTGTTGGGCTTTGTGCCCTGGGAGAAGAGTTGCATGAGGCCTCGGGTTGCCAAATCTCAGGAAGTCTGCAATGCAGGCAGTCTCCAAGGCTCGGGTGGGGGAAGGGGGGAGGGTGCTGGTACTGAAAGACTCGATTTCAAATCCCATTCCCTCCGTATATTGTCGGTGTGGCCTTGCCCAAGACTGCCCAGCTGGTTGTTGTCTTATTTGTAAAGCGCAGAGCAGAACATTTGCCTGGCTCACCTGGTGGGACTACTAGAAAGATCTACTGAGACTAGATGTGAAGTTGTCTGTAAACTCTTAGGATAACACATATTTTTACTAGCTTGTGTGAAGGTTGTGTGCATACAATATATTTGCGCTTCACTGGGGCATCTTTCTGTCTGGCCTGTTTTTATTAAGATAAAGGGTACCGGCTACAGGCAGGCTAGTTAGAGGGTAGGAGAGTGGGAGGGCCTCTGGGGGTCCCTTCTTCCCCAAACCCCACCCTTCTCACCGAAGTGACCTTGCGGTAGATTTGTGCTGCGTTCTGACACTCAGAGTAGGGATACTCAGATGTAGCCATCTCCAGCATGCACATGCCAAAGGCGTACACGTCCACCGCCTCATCGTACTTTTCCTCATACATCTCGGGGGCCATGAATTCCGGGGTCCCTATTGGACCCACAGAAAGGATCAGGCTTCTTCCTCTTGGTCTCCTCCCTCCACTCGGGTATCATGGGCTAAGTAGCTCAAGGGCAACCCCAGGAGTTCTGGTGACCAACTCTTGCCCAAAGTGTGTGTTGGGGGCAGGAAGAATGGGGTCGCCCTAGCTCGGTAGCTCTCCAAAGCCCTGTTGGAGCCGAGGGGGTCCCGCGCTCTTTTCTGACGCAGG
>CABHPQ010174353.1:0-59744 GCA_902168405.1 Peromyscus aztecus
CGTGGGAGATCAGTTCCCACATTTTCCTCAGGGAACCCTTGAGGAGAACGGAATAAGAGATTTAGATAGAAGAATAGAGGGGAGGGAAACAGATAGAAACACAGGATAACCTCAGGAGGGCCTTTCTGTCTCTTCTAAAGGGCTATTTATAGGAATGCCAAGGGCTGGAGCAGAAGACCTCTCCCTAGCACAGCAAAGACCCTTCCACTCACCTGGTAACCATGCACGTGATCAAGCCATCCTCTAATGCAGCTCTTCTGGGTAAAGCAAGCTCAGATCTCACTAGGAAACCTTTAAGGGCCTCCACAATTCCCAACCCAAACTGCCCCCGTTCCACCAGCAAAATCTATCCTCTTTGGGCCCTCCTTGTTACCTCGCCTCTCTTAGTCTGGGGATTGTAGCATGATTCTCCTTTACTTTACAGCTAATATCCACTTATAAGTGAGTACATACCATGTTTGTCTTTCTGGGTCTGAGTTACCTCACTCAGAAAAATATGGAACCTTCACGAATTTGGGTGTCATCCTTGCACAGGGGCCATGCTAATCTTCTCTGTATCGTTCGAATTTTAGTATATGTACTGCTGAAGCAAGCACTATTTTATCTTATTTTTAGATAGGATTTCATATAGTCCAGGCTGGCTTTAGTCTTTCTTTGTATCTAAGACCACATCTTGTTTCTCCTGCCTCTATCTCCCAAGTGACTGCAGGCGTTTATCACCCTGCCCAGCTTAGAAAAAGAGACTTTTAACAAAGGAAGTAGAAAATGCCAAGTAGGCACAGGAATACGGAAACTGAAAAACAAAACAAAACTGCAGTTAAGGAAAAGGTAGGGCCAGGTATGGTGGCTCATGGCAGTAACCCTGGTGCTGGGAAGTGGGGCAGGAGGATCAGGAGTTCAAGGTCATTTTCAGTGACATAGTTAAGTCCAAGGCCAGACTGTCCAATTTGAGGTGCTATCTCAAAATAGCAAAAATCAAACAAATAACCAAAACAAAAGTGGGAAGGTTCGGAGAAGAAAATCATAAAAGTAGCAATATTGAGACTCGAAGAACAATTATCAGGCCTGGAGCAAGTGGTTCAGTTATCTTGCAAGTACAAAACCCTGAGTTCAGCTCCCCAGGACCCACATAAAAATTGGCAGGCATAGTGACATTATGAACCCAGCACTGGGGAGGCTGGAGACGGGACAATCCCTCGGGCTTCCTGGCCAGTCAGCCTCGCTGAACTGCGGAGCTCCAGCCAATGAAAGACCTATTGCAAATGAGAAATGATGAGATTTCTGAAGAGTGACACCGTGGTTGTCCTCTAACACACACACACCACACACACACACACACACACACACACACACACACACACACACACTTTCGGAAGTTAATCCAGGGCTGGAAGCATGACCCAGTGGGAATGCCACACGAGGCCTCTGCCTCGGCCTCCAGCACCAGAAACCAACAGATCACTTCCTAGCCCACAAAGTGCACAGCTTCCTGAATTGTCGTCCAGTTTCTCCTGTCCCCTGTGCCTGCTACCTTCCCTCACAGCAAGTGGCGTCCTTTGAGGGAGTCCTCCAGGTGGCAATATGCTGGATTTGACTCTCAACTTTCCTCCGATCTTTCTCCCGGGTGTGAAGCCTCATGGGAACGTCTGTATCAGTGTCGTTGACATGCACTCTCACAACGAAACATCGATGGAAAGAAAAAGGGAAGAGAATCAGAAAGAAACAGACATCTCTTTGTGGGTCTCTCCCCAAAGAACAATGTTAGTGGGCTCCATGTTTCTGTTTGTTTGTGGTAGGGCCCAGCCATGCAGCCTAGACTTGCCTTGAACTCATGATCCTCCCGCCTAAATCTCCTTAGTGATGGGATTACTGTCCTGAACCAAGACACCTAACTTAAGACTCCAAATTTCTTGACTCTGAATCTCAGGCCAAGGACAGAACACAGAAGAGTCCTATTGAACAAGGTCCCAGCCCAATTTGAGCTAGGCAACCTAAAAAGAGGCTTCTGAGACTTTGCCGTCAGGGGGCGCTGCGGCGCCACCAGTTCTGGGGGAGGGCGTGGAAGGCAGTCATCAGCAGAGGGAGCCGCACAGATTTCCAGGGCGTTAAATATTGACAGGCATGAGGGCTGCAGGCAAGAGGCTTGATACTAAGAACGACTACCTGGGAAGGACTGGGTAGACTCTACAAAGGCTAGGGCGCAGTTAATAACCACAATTTTCATGCAGTCATAAAGAAAAATGAAATCATGATACTTGCAGGAAAATCGACGTAACCGGAAATCCTTAGGTTAAGCAAGAATAAGCCAGACTCAGAAAGAACGTGTGTTTTCTCAAACACAGAACCTAGATTTAAAATTATGTGTATGTGTGTGTACATATATGTACATGCATTCAAGTATGTTTGCTTGCAGGTCATAAAACCAGAAAGGGGAACAGGAGAGAGGAGACTGTTGGTAAGGAAATGGGAAACAGATGGAGAGATGGCAGAGAGGGTAAGGGTACACGGAAGAAGAAAGCAGAAGCTTGGACTAGCTGAGGAAGGAAGAGAACTGATGGAGGAGAGGGGAAAATGAAAAGAAATCACAGCACGTGTGAGTGAAGACGCCATGGTGGACCCCATCACCTAAACAATAATAACAACAGTAATAATCGTCTCAGACACTGACGAGTTTGGTGCTGGGTGGTTTGCCTGGACGTGGCCTGCCCCAGGCAGAGGCGGGCCTCCTTTGGGGGCAGCTCACATTCTCCTCCAAGGACAGCATAGCCTGGGAATCCGGGGATACCATTTGCTTTCGAGCTGGTGGAGATCCGATATTACAGGTGAAGCTGCCCCAAAAGGTGGTACTCCAGCTCACCATAGAAGTTCTAGAACTTTCCAGAGCATTTCTGAAAGCAATTTAGGCAAAGAGTTTTCATTTTCTATTTTCGTTTTGCAGTGATATTTTAGTGTCACACTCATTAAGGGATCACTGAAGAAGAGAGAGACAGTGCCAGGGTCTTGGGAATTTCCTGAGGTGGCAACCTGCTTGGCCTCTGAGTCCCTGTATTGTGAATGCTGGGTGACTTCCGGATGTAGCACAGTCAAACAATGCTCAACAGCGTCCTAGACATACGGCCAGAGGCCTCTCCCTCACTTTGTACCTCAGTGCCAGAGATGCAGCGAAGATCTAACCATGGCTTCTCTTCCCTCCCTGCCAAAGCCAAAACTAAGCTGAGAAATGTGCGCCCTCCACCCCGTTCCCGCTGCCATCATCTCTGAAGCCAGAGGACCGATTCGACCGCAGATACAGGAGACGGGGTGATGGCCGGCTCCGAGGCCTCCCGTGCCTCTGAGAGCACCTGTACTCATGTGCACACACACCCCATACACAAATTAAAAATGATAAAAATAAATCTTATAAAAACACACTTAAAACACCACACACACACACACACACACACACACAATCTCACCAGGTGTTGACCGGTCAGCAACAGGAACATCCTTTGTAAAGCAGTAGCGTGTGGGACAGCTGACCTCAGTCTTGCCATTGACTCTCCCTCTTCCTCCCTTCTCTTTACCTTCTCTCCACCTTGCTCCTCATCATGTCTGGCTGCTTCAGAGGTCCACTGATTTGCTCTTTGCTCCAGCCTTCAGCGGGGTCAACCTGGACGCCTCTTCCACACTCGGATCCACTCCAGAGGATCTTTTCTTGTGTAGGGGTTCTGAGAAGTAGCCGGCAATGAACAGACAGGGCGTGCGAACACGGTGACCCTGCGGGCTGAGCATCTTGCTAAACCTGCTTCCGTGATGCCCTTCCCCAGCACTCCAACGGGTATGATGGAGTAGTTGTGTCCACCAATGTGTTCCCATATGGGAATACCCCTGTGATGGTCAATCTTTTTTCTTCTCTCTCTCTCTCTCTCTCTCTCTCTCTCTCTCTCTCTCTCTCTCTAACATAATATTTGTATTGATTATTTGGAAATTTCACACAACACACCCAGATCATACTCACATCCCAATCCTCCCAGGTCCACCCTCTCACCCTTATGCCTTCCTCCAAAAAAAGAAAAAGAAAAAAAATACAGCAGGTCCAATTTTTGTTGCCCATGTACTCATTGGAGCATGGTCAAAGTCCCAGTGGCCAGCTCCTTAAAGAAAACTGAGTCATTTCCACCACCACCACCACCCCAACTCCGCCTCCTTTAGTGTACTGGGGACTGAAACCAAGGCTCTGCGCATGTCAGACCAGCACTCTACCACAAGCCATATTCATAATCCATAACCCAGTATTCCATTCCTAGATAGTTACCCAGGGGAAACGAAAACAATAGTCCAGGACCCTGGACTCCTCCTCTGGCCTCATGTGCTCACAGTAGTCGTGCACCCGCAGCACACACACTAAATAAATAAACTTACTTTAATGTAAAGTAAAAATGCGGGCTAAAGTGTTAGGTAGATTGCTTGTCTGCCATGAGTGAAGCCCTGGGTTCAATTCCCAGCGCTGCCGGAAGAAACTGGATCGCAGCGAAGAGCAGAGCAGCCAAGGGCTGAAATCTAGGGCTTTGATTTGCCCGGTTACAAGGAAGAACCACCGTGTGGTGGGTGTCGTGAGGGGCACATGGGCAGGGGCTTCCTCCGGCCTCGGGGAAGAGGAGGAAGGGTCGGGAGCAGATTGGGTGGAGGAGCGAGGTTTTAAGGGGAAGGAAATGGGTGTGCCAACAGCAGCCAGCCTTCTGGCTTCATGCCAGCCTGATGCCGCAGGACACCCGCTCCACCGCCAGGACGGTGAGGGCCGCCTGCGCGGCTTGTGCCTTCGATTTACTGCACCAACGGCTCCCAAGCAGCAGGGGGCGCTGTTCGCTTGCGGGTTTGGGCTGAACTGCCTGGGGAGCCATAGCTGGAGGGGCTGCGAGACTCAAAGCGATTAGGACTGGAAAAACACGCTCTGATTTTGGAACCCCAGGGCCACACTCTTGGAAGAGTGATTTGGTACATACGCCGTGTGTTAGAATAAAAGCCAGCTTCTACCGCCTTGCTAATTTCTGAGCACCTGATACAGTCATTATTTACAAATGCCTCCTAGGCGTGATGGGGCGTTCAGACATGAACTGGAGGCTAGGGATGTAGGTCAGCTAGTAAAGTACTCGCCGAACATGCATGAGGCCCTAGTTTGATTCCCCAGGACCTGTTCTGAAGTGGCGGCACACTTGGGAGGTAGAGGCAGGAGAATCCCATGTTCAAGGTCCTGTTTGCTAAGCAGTAAGCTCAAGACTAGAGACAGTCTGTGCTTCCCACAAAATGAAGGCGAAAGGACCTGACCGGTGGAGAAGGACACACAGTTAATTGTTTTTCTAGTTTCCGCTCTGCCGTAGTTTTTTTTCCTTTTTGTGTTTGTAAGGTGAATGCATCCATCAAAATGACGGTGAGTGAAGCTCCATGGTTCCAGGGCCGTTCTAATTGTACATAAGTTCACTGAGGTGCAGAGAGTTGGGGACTGGGCAAGTGCTTGAGTGGCTGGCTACCTGAATCTGGCCGAGTGATATTTTTATTTGTGAGCTTACTACAGTAAAGTGATTATTTTTTATTTTTAAAAAGAAAGAAAGAAAGACAAGTGAGACTCTGCCTAAAAAAAAAACAAATACAAAAACAAAAACTCAGAGAAGGTAATGCGTATCTGGAGAAGTCTGTAAGGAAGAGGAACAGAATGCAGCATAGAACAATTGATTCACATGTTGCCCGGTTCAGTGCTTGGCCTGACATGCACAAAGCTGAGGGTGTGGCCCCCAGCACCTCTTAAACGTGGTGTGGTGAGCCCAACACTTGGGAAGTGGAGATGGCACAGGAAGATGGGAAGTTCAAGGCCACCTGGACTACATGAGACTCTGTTTTAAAAGAAAAAAAAAAGGCATGAGCTCATGGAAAGTGGAAGGCTGAAGCTGTTCGAGGGCTTCTCCAACGGAAAGGTCTACTAGCGATAGGCTGAGCTCAGCCCACAGGGTGTGCAGGGCAGAGGACCGGCAGCACCCACACGGAACGCAGTCTACAGTTAGAAGAGTGTGTACACAGCAATCTTCATTTGCTTGCTTGTTTTCATCCCCCCGTGTGTGTATGTGTGTGTGTGTCTTTCTCTGTGTGTGCATGTGTCTGTGTGTGTCTTTGTCTCTGTGTATGTGTGTGTGTCTTTGTCTTCTGTGTGTATGTGTGTCTTTGTGTGTGTATGTATGTATGTGTGTGTCTTTGTGTGTGTGTGTGTGTATCTGTGTGTGTCTTTGTCTCTGTGTGTGTGTATGTATGTCTTTGTATGTGTGTCTTTGTGTGTATGCATGTATGTATGTCTTTGTCTCTCTGTGTGTGTATGTATGTCTTTGTATGTGTGTCTTTTTGTGTATGTGTGTATGTATGTATGTATGTGTGTGTGTCTTTGTCTCTGTGTGCATGTGTGTTTCTCTGTTTTGGGGGCAGGTTCTCACTGTCACCCAGATGGATTTTAAGCACTTAAGCTTTGATGTTTCTGCCTCAGCCTCCCTAGTGCCAGGATTACAGACATGTAACACCATAACATGCAGACACATAACATGGCCACCTAAAACTTTTTTGTTTTGTTTTGTTTTTCGAGACAGGGTTTTTCTGTGTAGTTTTGGTGCCTGTCCTGGAGCTTGCTCTGTAGCCCAGGCTAGCCTGGAACTCACAGAGATCTGCCTGGCTCTGCCTCCCGAGTGCTGGGATTAAAGGCGTGTGCCACCACCGCCCGGGTGCCACCTAAAATTTTTATAGGCACCCCTACAGTGTGCAATCTTATTTAATTCCATGGATATTCAACAACCCCAAACCACAGTTTCTGTGACCATCACCATTTTCCCCTTTGTTTTGAGGCCGAGTTTCACATAGTGTGCCGGAGGCTGGTCTGAAATTCCTGAGTCTGCTGCTTCCACCTGTCAAGTGCTGGAATCACAAGCGGGAGGCGCTGCACCTCGCTGTCACCGGTTTAAACAGGAAATCCAGGTCCTTGATCAGAGTGAAGCGTGACTGTCCTCCCCTCCGCTCCTCCCCCTCTCCTCCCCACTCCTCTCCCCCCCCAATGTTTACATTCATTCTGTTTAGTTCTTCCATCTGTTGATCTTTCTCTCTGCCTTCAGGTTCACAGAATGGACATAAACATGGCTACCTTCCCACTGCATTGGTTAGTTAGCTATTGTTTACAAATACAGTTAAAAATCCTCTAAGTAGAAGCGCTCTAGGGCTTACTGGAAAAAAGCAAACTCTAAGCCCGCCTTTGTTTACCACGAGTGTCTTCCCTCTGGCCCACACATTTACTCCTCCGCTTCTTCCAAGTCTTTGTTTAAACAGTCTCTTTTGTGGAAGCCTTCTTTAATTACTTTGCCCAAAATCTGTCCCTTTCTAAAAAGTTAATTCAAAAGCAAGAAAAATTCCAGCAAAATGAATGGCTTGATGAGGCTGGAAACCCGTGGAGCTGAGTAACCGAAGCCCAAAGCCGGCCCCTGGTACACGTAGCTGCGGACACACAGTGTTCACATCACTGTCCAGGGACAAGCAAGATGCTGAGGAGCTCAGCATCCCTGACACACCCCAGGTCAGCGACTCTCAACCTGTGAGTCAAGACCCCTTTGACCAACCTCTGTCTCCAAAAATATTTACATTACGATTCATAACAGTAGCCAAATTGCGGTGATGAAGTAGCAATGAAAAAGATTTTATGGCTGGGGGTCACACAACATGAGGAACTGTACTAAAGTGTCTCAGCATTAGGAAGGGTGAGAACCACTAAGCCTCGGCCGTCACCCTTGACGGGAAGGCGGCTCACTTTAAAGCGGACCTCCTGTTGTGGTTATTGGTGATTCTCAGTGTGACTGAACGTGGAATCAGCCTGCAGCTGAGCATTTGAGACGTTTCCAGAGAGTTAGTTAGCTGAGGGGGAAGATCTGCCCTCGTAGTAGGTGGCATCTTCCGACTGGTGGCCCAGACACAGGAGGTCTGAGGAAAAGCTGTATCACCTGCCTGCCTCCATTGCTCTTGAGTGTCTACTGCTGCTGTTGGAGGGGCCACCACGGTCCTCCACTATCATTCAGTCCCTGCTTCTTGGGCTTCCAACACAGACAGAGCAACAGCTCTCCATAAATTGTCCAGCCTTCAGCTGCAGAGTGGGGGTGCTCGTGGACCAAGCAGCTAACAGGATGTAGACCACCACTGTCGACTCCCTAGCCCATACTGGGCAAGCCGATCTAATAAAGCCCCCTTTGTAATAATGCACATGTTATTGTTTCACCAGAGCATCCTGCCTAATCCACCTACCGTCGAAGACTGCCATCCAAACTGCCTTCCAAACGGATTCTAGTGTATCAGTTTTAAATCAGTTCTGAGGCTTCCATTATGAAACACAACCTCCCCCCACCCCTCCCCCCACCCCAGACCTGCTTTACTTTCTTAATAACAATTTCACACCCCAGTAGTTATGAGCTCTCATTACCAGTCCATTACTCTTTTTTTTTCCTATTAGTGTTTTTGTGTGTTTTATTTACTGGACATCCTTTTAAAATCCCTATCTTGGACTGGTTCAGGGGTTAAGAGCACTGGCTGCTCTTCTAGAGGACTTAGTTCAATTCCCAGCAACCACATGGCAGCTCACAACTGCCTGTAACTCCAGTTCCAGGGGATCCTCGGCCTCTGGCTTTTGCCTCCTAGGAATGGCACTCTCATACCTGTACCCCTGCCCTCCCACACACACTTAATTGAAATAGCAATGATGATGATGATGGTAAACTTAAAAAAGCCCCTGTCTTGTAGAAAATGAGAGGTATGTGTGAATTATTCTTTTAAAAGATTTATTAGCCAGGCATGGTGGTACATGCCTTTTATCCCAGCACTCAAGAAGCAGAGGTAGGCCAATCTTTGTGAGTTCAAGGCCAGCCTCGTCTGCAAAGCAAGTTCCAGAACAGCCAGGACTGTTACACAGAGAAACCCTATCTTGAAAAACCAAAACAAAAACCATTTATTTATTTTATTTTATATGTATGGGTATTTTGCCTGTGTGTAGATATGTACCATGTGTGTGCTGGGTGCTCACTGAGATCAGAAAAGAGGGCCAGTGTTCAGTTGGAATCTCCAGCTCGCCCCTGAATAATCCAGAAAGCCCCATGCCTATCTCCTTCTCCAAAGTCCACCCACTCAGAGTCTCCAAACAGAGGAAAGGCACCAAAAAGCCCAGCTCATCATTCTTGGTGCCTAGGGCAGCTTCCTCCTCTCAAGTTGCCTCCGCCCTAGTCCTTGCCTAAGCGCTCAGCTTTTGACCACACTTGGTGGTCAAAACCCAGATGGTGGCAGACACGGCATCATTACCTCTCGCCTATAACCTATAAAATCCCCTGCTTTAGTTTGGGTGTGCGACTTCTCCATTCTCAATCTCTGGATCTGGAGAACCCACCTGGGAGTTGCTTTGCTCAAATAAACCTGTTGTTACACTTTTTCAGTTTGGCTTGATCTGGCTTCCTGCATTGGCGGAGAAACCTACTATCAAGAGACAGTCAGAACCTGGAATTGGAGTTAGTTGTGAGCTGCCATGTAGGTGCTAGGAAGGAAACCCTGATCTTCTGCAAGAGCAGCCAGTGCTCCTAACTGCTGAGCCATCTTTCCAGGAAAAAAGAAAAAGAGTTTCTCTGTGTTGTCCTGGCTGTCCTGGAACTCACTCTGTAGACCAAGCCTCAAACTCAGAGATCTGCCTGCTACTGCCTCCAGAGTGCTGGTTTTAATGCGGCAGCGCAATGTTATTCATTAAGTGGTGCTATTACCTTGCAAGAAAAGCTATGAGGCATGACAAAACCCACTATCAGAGTTTTATTAGGAGAAGGGAGGGACAGGACAGAGTATGGTCAGGCCTGCTGAAAAGATATCTGCAGAGAGGGAGTGGGGTGGGGAGAAGAAGGGAGAGGAGTCTGTGACCCGATTTTTATGCATTCCCCTGCACTTGTGCATATGGGTTTATGGAACTACGCCATGCATGCGCAAATTTCGAGACCAGGCAGGGCACGGATTACACGTAGGACATAAAGCCCTAGAATGACTAAACATCTGAACAGCGCATGTGCGGTCCTGTAGCTGGGGGAGTGGCCAGGAATTCCAACACCGAGTGCTGGGATTAAAAGCGTGTGCTGCTGGGCGGTGGTGGCACACACTTTTAATCCCAGCACTCAGGAAGCAGAGTCAGGCGGATCTCTGTGAGTTTGAGGCCAGCCTGGTCTACAGAGCGAGATCCAGGACAGTCACCAAAACTACACAGAGAAACCCTGTCTCGAAAAACCAAAAACAAATGTGTGCTACAACATCTGGCCCCCAAATTATTCTTATCTGATGCCAAACTTCTTAAGATGTTGAGTTGTGTTTCACTCAGCTCCATATCTCAAAAATGTAGAAGTGTAACTGATAAAATGAATGCTTATCGGAAAGGATGGTTTAATTTCTTTTCTTTTCTTTTTTTTTTTTTTGTAGCTGAGGATCGAACCCAGGGCCTTGTGCTTGCTAGGCAAGCACTCTACCACTGAGCTAAATCCCCAACCCCGGTTTAATTTCTTAAATTCTTAAATTACATTTATTTATCTGGGGAACAGGGTGTGTACATGCCATGATGCTGGTGTGGAGTTCAGAAGACAACATATTTATGCTCTCCTTCAGCTCTGTGGGTCCTGGCACTGACTTGGGTCATCAGACTTGGCAGCAAGCACCTTTACCCACTCAGCTTCTCACTGGCCTCAGAAATACTTCTCAAGGTTTAAATTGTATATGTCAATATCACCAGCATCCTTTATTCTGTTGTTCAGAAATGATCAGATCAAAAAATCTGAACACAGGGCTGGAGAGATGGCTCAGTGGCTAAGAACACTGGCTGCTCTTCCAGAGGACCGGGGTTCAATTCCCCACACCCACACTGCAGCTCACAACTCTCTGTAACTCTGGTTCCAGAGGATCTGGCACCTTTGATCAGACATACATGCAGGCAAAACATTAATGTACATAAAAATAATTAACTCTTAAAAAAATCTGAACATGGCACCACACCATTCACAAGAGACACCTACTCAACTGTAATAGAAGATAACTGTACAGTCCCTATTCCATGTTGGCAGTTTTGAAAACATCATACTTAATAAGCATTTTTTGGCCTGTGTATGTGTGTGGTGTGCATGCATGTTGGCATGTGTATGTGCAGGTTCATGTGAACACATGTGTGCATGCCTGTAGAGTCCTGAAGTTGACTTTGGATGTCTTCTTCCATTATTCTCCACTTCATTTATTGAGACAGGATTTCTCACTGACACTGGAACTCATTAATTAATTAATTCCTCCTAGTCTAACTAGCCTGCTTGTCTCAGGGACCCTGGCTCTGTCTCCTGAGTGCTGGGGTTACAGGAGCTGCTCCCCCTGCCTGGCTTTTATGAGGATGTTAAGGATCCGGACTGGAGTTCTTATACCTGCCTGGCAAGCTCTTTACCTGGCCAGCCATCTCCCCGGTCCCTTGGGAGACAGTTTTTATATGATACATAAAAATTTTATTTGCTTCTACTCACTGTTGCTGAGTTACTTTAAGACAGTTTCCTGTAGGTCAGAACTGCAAAAGCTATCACGTGATGCAGCCGTTACCAAGGTAACTATCTTAATTAGCAGTTCAGCATGCAAAATCATGGAACTCATCCAAGAGTAAATTTTTTAATCTAATTTTTTCTTTTCTATCTTTCTTCTTTCTTTCCTCCTTCCTTTCCTTCTTTTCTCCTTTCTTTCTTTCTTTTTTAACAGGGTCTCTTAGTGTAGCCCGGGCTCCTTTGGAACTTAACGAAGTACTCCAGGCTAGTCTCAAACTCAAGACAATCCTTCTGCCTCAGCCTGCCTCAGTGCTGGGATTACAGACGTGTTCCACCACATCTGGCTACACATTATAACCCCAGCGTCTAGGAGCAGGCATATCATCATCTTCACGTTTTAAAATGGATGGACTCTGCACTGCGCTCACGATAGAGTGATGAGCACGCACAAGACTCTGACTTTGCTTCTCAGCACCACAACAGAAAATAAATACAGTGATTCTTAAATCATAGGGAAGGGTCAAATGCCTCAAGTCTCATTCCTGACTAACCTGTCTGACTCAAACTTTAAGGCTTGGGTTTGTTGAAGTACTCTTGAAGATGTGCTTCACCCACTGACTTATATTAGTACAGACCTCGGAGTCTGGCAGAGAGACACATGATTCTGTCTGAGAAGACCACAGCTCCATTCTTTGGTCCCAGCACTTGAGAAGCTGGAGCCGGAGGATCACTGTGAATTCAAGGCTAACCTGGGCTACTGAGGAAGGTTGTATCACTCACACAAAAAAAAAACAAACCCAGAAAGACAGTGTAGCAAAACAAAACAAAACTCAAGAAAATTCCCCAAATACCTGGAAACCAAGTATCACTGTTGTAAATAACCAAGAAAAGTTCACAGGGGAAATTAAGAATATTTCAAGTTGAATAAAAATAAAAGTACAGTATATAATTTTTTATTAGTAGATACTATAGTGATGAGAGAAATGTAAAGCACCACTTCCTTTTTGTTTAGTTATTTATTTTGGTTGGAATAAAAGTAAACGGACTTCACTGTGACATTTTATTTTATTTTATTTTTTGGTTTTTCAAGACAGGCTGGCCTGGAACTCACAGTGATCCATCTATCTCTGCTTCCTGTGCTAGGATTAAAGGCACGTGCCACCACTGCCCATGACATGGTGACATTTTAATACAGTATCTGTGTCACTGCGCTTGGTCCTCACTGGACCCCCGCTACCTGCCCACTCCCTCTCTGGCTGTCGCTGCTCTGGCTCTGGATTTTTCCATTATGGTCCTTTCACATGCAAGTTTTGTTGTTGTTGTTTTGTTTGTTTGTTTTGTTTTCTTAGTAAATTGTACATAAAAACATCTTACAAGATATATGGCTGGTAAGGTTGTCTGTGGTGATTCATACCTTTAAGCCCAGCACTTGGGGCAGAGATGGACAAAATTCTATGAGTTCAAGCAGCATGGTCTACACAGTGAGGTCCTATCTCAAAACCAAACAAAACCCACAACTCAACAAAACAAACAAAATCCCCAAAGATAAACAGGACTTGCAAAAAAAAAATCTATTCTATGGATCTTCAATCTTTCTTGTTGTAGAATATTATTTTAAGATGTATTACATTTGTTTATACTGTGGAATATCTGTTTAATGATTCAAAGATTTGTTGTATTCTTTTATGTTGATTTGTTTAGCTCTTTGAAGCTGTGTTACTATGCCTGTCTAAAACACCTGATGGTCTAATAAAGAGCTGAACAGTTAATAGCAAGGCAGGAGAAAGGATAGGCAGGGCTGGCAGGCAGAGAGAATAAATACAAGGAGAAACCTGAGAAGGAGAGAAAGAAAGAAAAGAGAATAAGGAGGATGCAACGGCAGCCACTCAGCCACACAGCCAGCCACGGAGTAAGAGTGAAAGTAAGATATACAGAAGTAAGAAAAGAAAAAAGCCCAGAGACAAAAGTAGATGGGATAATTTAAAGTTAAGAAAAACTGGCAAGAAACAAGTCAAGCTAAGGCCGGGCATTTATACATACTAATAAGGCTCCATGTGTGATTTATTTGGGAGCTGGGTGTCAGGTCCCACAAAAGAGCAAAAACAAACAACAACATTTTGGTGTTCCAACATAGGGCCACAGAAAGCTGAACAACACTTTCTCTCTCTCTCTCTCTCTCTCTCTCTCTCTCTCTCTCTCTCTCTCTCTCTCTCTCTCTCTCTCTCTCTCCCCCTCTCCCTCCCTCCCTCCCTCCCTCTCTTCCCCCCTCTCTCCAGGGATTGAATTGTACATGCCGTGCAAGCACTCCACCACTGAACTGTATCCTCCATCCTTTGAATGCTTTTTAGTTTGAGACAAGATCTTACGAAGTTGCCCAGGCTGGCCTTGAACTCACTCTGTAGTTCAGGCTAGCCTTGACCTTTCAATCTTTTTACTTCAAGTTCCTGAGCGTCTGTGATCACACGCCCGACCACCATGTCCAGGTGCAACTCTGAGTACACTGTAGATATTGAATAAAAGTCCCAAATTAACAAAATTAGATCAGAAAGTAGAACATTCTATTTTTATCTGAAGTTCTCAGAGAACATCAAAGCACTGTGACGTGTGTGGTCTTTACTTGTGTGTGTGTGGGTTGCTTTTCTAATGATTCTGGATGATTGGAATGAAGGCATGGATGGATCTATAAAAAGCAGGTGTATCAGGAAATGTGTGAGAGAGGCTGTGACACAGGCTCTCTGGGGCTCCCTAGGTGGTGTGACAGAAAGCAGATATGCCATTCCTCATCTGCCACCACCTCCTGGTGGCATTATGGCAACAGCTTCTCAAGGGTCTTCCCACTTCCGGCCTTGTCTTCGCCAGTTGTCCTGTGTGGTAGACTGGATGAGAATGGTCCCCAGAGGCTCACACGTTTGGATGCTTGTCCCCAGTTGGTGGAACTGTTTGGGAAGGATTAGGAAGTGTGGCCTTGTTGGAGGAGGTGTGTCACTGGGGCGGGAGTTGAGGCTTCAAAAGACACATACCATTCCCAGTGTCTCTCTCTGTGCATGGAGTTTGTGGATCAAGACAGAAGCTCTCAGAAGTTCCTGATGCCATGCCTTCTCTCCACCATCACCAACTTTAACTCTGAAATTGTAAGCCTGAATTAAACAAACCTGTAAGTTGCCTTGGTCATAATGTCCAATCACAGCAACAGAAAAGTAACCAGGACACCTGCCACAGCAGTGCCACCAAGTACCTCAGAAAAGTAATCTTGGCTTCTCACCGAATTTGGGTAAAACTTTCCAGTGCTGGCAGGACAAACTTCAGACAATTCACCGTTTCCCCTTCCTCCCTCCCTCCCTCCCTCCCTCCCTCCCTTCCTTCTTTTTCTCCTCCCTTCCTCCCAGATATCAGGCTCTGCCTTCTCCACCACCACCCCTTAGCTTGCTGCAGGAAGCTGACTTGTGCTGTGGCCATGCAGCCCTCAGAGAGTGCTTTTCCCCTCTACTTTGGCTTTGGTGGTTCTCCTAGCAGCCGTGGGATAACTGGGTGGTCCTACCTTAGTGACTTTGGGCAGGTAGGCTAGGTCATGTGTAGGGAATCTCTCCCATCCCCACCTATAAGAGCCAGAAGCTCCTTTGTGTTATGTGGGAGCCCAACTGGGAGACCAGCTCCCACATTTTCCCCAGGGAACTCTTGAGAAGAGAGGGATAAGAGATTTAGATAGAAGGATAGAGGGCAGAGAAACAGATAGAAACACAGGATAGCCTCCGGAGGGCCTGGATCCTTATCCATCGGCCCCTTCTGTCTCTTCTAAAGGGTCTTTTACAGGAATGCTAGGAGGTGGAGCAAAAGATCTCCCCCCAGCAGGCCCTTCCAATCACCTGGTAATCATGCACATGATCAAGCAATCCTCTAATGCAGCCCTGCTGAGTGAAGCAAGCTCAGACCTCACTAGGAAACCTCTGTGGACCTCCACAGTATTGCAGACCAGGGCTCACTCTTAGCTTTTTAGGACTCCACTGTACGGTCCGCATAGCAATGCCATAATGTCCAAAAATGTTCATCTCAAGGCAATTTAACCTTATTTTTTTTCTATGAACCCAAATTCCTTCAAATAGAAGTCCCCCCCACCCCATCCCCTTCTTCCTTTCTTCTGTATTTTCAGGGCTGGAAATGGAACTCAAGGCTTCATGAAGGCTAGCCCAGGGTCATTTTATTTTATTGATGGTCTTCTTTTTCTTGTTTTGAGACCCCACTCTGTAGCCTAAACTGGCCTGGAACATGAGATCCTCATACCTCAGCCTCCCAAGTGCTAGGATTATACACATGAACTTGGCTTCTTAGTGCCATTTTACAGCAGTTATAGCCAAAGCTCTGTGTCACAAACATCAGACGATAACATCTTGTGGTGCCTGCCTGAGGTTCTACCTGCTTAGAAGGCTGAGGGATGGTGTGTGTGTGTGGGGGGGGGGTTGATCTTAATCCTACAAGTTCAAGATGGGGACAGGTGGATCCCATCTTAAAAACGTTGGGGTGGGCTGGGGACATGACTCAACTGGTGAAGTGCTTTGCATCAAATGTGGCCTCCTCTGGACTGGACTTCCACAGCGGCAGAAGAGGAGGAGGAGGAAGGGGAGGAGGGAGAGGAGGAAGGGGAAAAGCAGAAGCAGCAGGAGCCAGATGCTGTGTTCCATGCCTACACACCTGTAAGCCCGGAGCTGGGGAGACAGACGCAGGAGGGTCTCTGAGCTTGCTGTTCAGCCAGTCCAGCCAATTCCTGAGCTCCACATTCAGAAGAGATGGTCTCAGAAACTAAGAAAACAAGGCAAGAGAAATTGAGGACAACACCTGATATTGACCTCTGGCTTCCACATACATGCGCATACATATGAACATGTGAACATGTATACACACACACACACACACACACACACACACACAGAGACAGACAGACAGACAGAGACAGAGAGAGACAGAGAGAGACAGAGCGAGAATGAGTGCCAACTGAGTATCTGTAGTCCAGTACTGGGGGACCTGAGGCAGAAGAATTGTTGTAAGTCTGAGGCTAGCCTGGACTTTATAGTGAGTTACAGGTTAGCACAGGCTATAGGATTACACCTGGTTTTTAAAAAAGCAAACAAATGAAATAAATGTAAAACCCTGGTCTTTAGTAGAGCCTTCGTACACACCCTGGGCTGGAGTGTTATGGACTGGCATTTCCTTCAACATAAACTCCCTGCAAAAATGGACTCCAAGGGAGATAAATGAGGAAACCTGCTCCATGAAATTGATATTTATAGCCTGATGAAAGTCAAACAAGCATTTATCAGAAGCAATAAAAAAGGAAACGCTGGGGACAAGAGCAGCTGGGCTCCTTTCTAGCAATGATTAGCAGGCAGGCCAGGTATCGGGCCACCCTGCACTTGCTTTTTCTTCTTAAAGAAAATATAATTACATGGTTTCTCCCCATCTTTTTCCTTCCTCCCATGTACCCCACCCTTGTTCCCTCTTGAAATCATGGCCTCTTCTTTTTCTTCAATTTTATTGTGACACACAGGTACACACAGACACACAAACACACATACACATACATACACAGGCACAGACACACACACAGACACAGACACACACACACACAGACACAGACACAGACACACACACACAGACACACACACAGGCACAGACACACACACACACACACACTATAAAGGCTGATGATTAGAATACAAGTTTTGGCCAGGCTGTAGAGAGCTGTAAAGAACAGTAAGCTCCTGTGTCTAAGAGGACACAGGCCTTGTTGGCCAGCAGGGTGAGGAGTGATGTCAGGCTTGCAAACTTATGTTTGGAGGAGAAACCGATCTCAGGTTTTGGGCTCACAGGGGACTGCCCTTGGAACAAGCACAACCCAGTGGCAAGTCCTTGAACGAGTTCAAGGACACCTGAAAACCAATTCAGTGTACAGTATCTGTGTGTGAAGCTGGCCCACGGTAGCCTGCAAAGTCACTGTGCAAGGAGCACCAGCAGCAATGAGAGCAGGGCAGGGCCTGGGCCACGTCCCCGGAGGCTCTTGGGTTTCTACAGGCAGCTACCTTACACCTCAGAGGCACACTCCAGCTACAACAGCACAGAAACTTCAGAGCAGTGAGCGCTGGGTGCAGCTGTTGCAATGTGGCCCAGCTCAAGCCTGCTTGCATTCGATCTAACTCACTGAGAAGGCAAGCTACTTCAAGGGTGTTTATGGATTATGGAAGACTGATTCTTCTGGGTATCTCAGTGTGCGCCATTGAAAGAAATACAGGAGCAGACTCTCAAAGAGGCAACTTTCTAAACATTTCCCCATCTTGGCACACATTAATAGCCAAGCTGGTGGCTCACACCTGTGATCCCATTACTTGGGTGGTAAAGGCAGAAGGTCAGCACTTCAAGGCCATCTTTTGCTACATAGCAAGTTTGAGGTTAGCCTTGCCTGTGTGAGACTCTGTCCCATAACAGCAACAGCCGGGCAGTGGTGGCGCACACCTTTAATCCTAGCACTTAGGAGGCAGAGGGAGGGGGATCTCTGTGAGTTTGAGGCCAGCCTGGTCTACAGAGTGAATTCTAGAACAGCCAGGGCTGTTACACAGAGAAACCCTGTCTCAAAAAAAAAAAAAAAACCAAAACAAAACAAAAAAAGAATTTTCAATTCTACGTAATTGAGAACGGGTTAGCTTACCAAAAAGCTTCACACCTTCTCAATTGTCTAATCTAACGTGTCCTTTAAAAAGCTAGCTATATGTTGGGCAGTGGTGGCGCACGCCTTTAATCCCAGCACTTGGGAGGCAGAACCAGGCGAATCTCTGTGAGTTCGAGCCCAGCCTGGCCTACAGAGCAAGATCCAGGACAGGCAACAAAACTACACAGAGAAACCCTGTCTCGAAAAAACAACAACAACAACAAAAATAAATAAATAAATAAATAAATAAATAAATAAATAAAAAATAACTAGCTATGTGCTGGTGGCGGCACATGCTTTAATCCCATTACTTGGGAGGCAAGGGCAGGCAGATTTCTGTGAGTTCAAGGCCAGCCTGGTCTACAAAGCAAGTTCCAGCCAGAGCTACACAGAGAAACCCTGTCTTGAAAAACCAAACAAACATAGAAAACAACAACAACAAATATATCACCCACTCCCCACAAACACATTTAAACAAATTGAAGCATCATAGCCAGAAACCACTATGTTGGAAACACAGGATGATTGATCCAAGATGGACTTGATTAGTGTGAAGTCTGAGGGACTCAATATTGAGATGAGGTGAATCCACCCAGGGCACATCTGGTAGAGTTCTGAAGTCATTTATGGTAGAGCAATGTTTTCTTAATTATTTTATTTTTATTTCATATGCCTTGGGGCTTTCCTGAATATATGTCTGTGTGAAGGTGTCGGATCCCCTGGTGGTAGAGTTACAGACAATTGTGAGCTGCCATGGGGGTGCTGGGAATTGAACCCGGGTCCTCTAGAAGAACAGAAAGTGCTCCCAACCACTGAGACATCTCTCCAGCCCGCAGTGGAACAATTTTTAAAAACCAAGGACATTTCCAGTAAAGCCTATATCCTAAAATGTGTTTGAATATTTTCTTTAGAAACTCTACTCACATCAGACACAGAGTACACAACTATAATTCCAGTACTCTAGAGGCTGAGGCAAGAGGATCTTAAGTTCAAGGCCAGCCTGAGTGAAACTCTGTCTCGCTGTATTAAAAACAAAAACAAAACAAAACAAGAACAAAAAAACAAAGAAAGAAAAGCAAAAACCCCTCAAAAGAGGGAATTGTCTAGAGCCCAGTCCCAGCCATCCGTGTTCCTATGTATCTCTCTCAAGACCTTCCTAGAAACTGAACCACAGCAGCCAGTGGCTGAGGGAGGCCGCCTCTCTTTCCTGCACCCTCCTTGACCAGCCATTCCAAACAGCCAGATCCAGCATCCAGCAGCAGAGAAGATTCACCTGCCAAAGCAAGCTGTAGAGCTGCTAAGTCTCCTTTGGCAACCTGCTTCTCTGTGGATGCTAAGACCTGAAAAGAGAGCTGACACTTGATCTAAGAGAGTCCTGTGACTCACTCACTAAAGGTCAAATAGCTGCTGAGTCCCTGGCTGCCAGATTTTTGCACAGCCACAGGCTCCCCAACAGGTCAAAACCAGTCCCTGGTCTGAGCAATCTTGCTATCTTGTGACCTACTGATGCCACCCTCCCTGGAATCCAACTGGAGTCTTTGGATTTCATGGCAAGGAATTTAAAAAAGCTAAATGCCAGACAGAGTAAGGCGCTAGGAAGCAAAGACCTTCGGCAAAGCATGTTATCGGCTCAATGGAGCTTTCCACCCGAAAGTGGGTGGTTAATCTTTGACTCTTTACAGTCATGTTTTTCTGGGGGCATTCTCACTGAGCCCAGCTGCTAGAGGAAATTCTTTTGAGTCTTGCTAATTGTGAACAGGTACACACTCTTTCCCTCCCTCCCTCTTTTCCTTTCTTTCCTTCTTATTTTTGGACAGGGTCTCACTAACTTTGGGTGGCCTGGAGCTCACTATGTAGACCAGGGACCAGGCTGATCTTGAGCTCACAGAGACCTGCCCGCCTCTGTAGAAACCCTGGTGGGATTTCTTATTTATGGGGTAAACCCTCCACAATTCACACACCCCTAGACCCAGAGTCTGGCCCCATAGTATTAAATGAAGAATCAAAAATGAGTAAAGATTCAAGGCCAGTCTAGTCTACATGGTGAGTTCCAGGACAGCCAGAGCTATGTAGCGAAATCAAGCAGACAAACAAGCAAACAGAAATGAATAAAGGGAAAACAAGGTAAAGAGAAAAGAAACGAAACAGGTAACACCAGTAACACGGACATACTGCAGACTAGAAGACAGTAGACTAGGATGGACAGAACTAATATTTCCCAGACCATTATTATTACTTTTACAATAATAATGTTGTTATTGTTAACATTTTTTGTTTTGTGTATATCAGTGTTCTACCTGCGTGT
This sequence comes from Peromyscus aztecus, assembly GCA_902168405.1. Lineage (NCBI taxonomy): Eukaryota > Metazoa > Chordata > Mammalia > Rodentia > Cricetidae > Peromyscus > Peromyscus aztecus. The sequence goes on from CABHPQ010174353.1 coordinate 20,573, forward strand.
ATGTCTGTACACCGTGTGCATGTGATGTCCACACAGGCCAGAAGATGATGTTGGATCTCCTGGGACTGAAGTTATACATGTTGTGAGCCTCCATGTGGGTACTGGAAATTGAACCCAGGTCCTCTGGAAGAGTGTTCAATGCCCTTAACAGCTGAGGCATCTCTCCACCTCCCCCAGATCAACTTTAAACAAAACAGGGAGGTGCTCTGAGGGTACAGCTCAGAAGTAGACACCAGCTTAGCATGAATGGGGCCCTGGACCAAATACCCACTGCTAAAATTAAACACACAATAAATTTATGTAATTACAAGTAAAACAAATAAATTGGAAGGCAATTTTTGGGGTTTTGTGTGTGTGTGTGTGTGTGTGTGTGTGTGTCCATGTGTGCTTTGTTTTCTGTTTTTAGCACCTAATGTGCTTAAAATATTCTGTTTCGTGTTTATTTATTTTAGATAGAGTCTGTACAGCCCAGTCTGGCTTCAAACTTAAGACCCTTCCGTTGCTGCCTCTGGCAAGTTAGGATTATAAGCACATGCCATCATGCCTGGCTATTTTGTTCTTTTGACCAAGAAAGATACTTCTCAGGATTTGTCCTTTAGTAAAGACACTAAGTAGATCCAAGAATGTGCAAGGATATCCAAAGCTGTACGGTATTCGAAGATGGAAAATCAAACACTGCCAAATCCTTCAACAAATAAGTAACGAACAACCAGCTCGGTCTGTCAGCTCAGCCTCACGCTGTCACTTGTGCCCTGGTCCTGTCTTTTCTCACATTCTCAAGGACTTTGTTGTAGCTGCCCTCTCCTCATCCATCAGCTCCTCCTCTCCCATGGGCCATTCCCACTGTAAAAGCAAACAGAACTCTCCCCTGACTCAGACCATCCCCAGCTGTTGTGTCTCTCCGTCTCTCCGATCAGGGCCATACTTAAGTTGCCACACTCTCCTCGCCTCGAATGTTCTTTTGAGTCACAATTCTAGTTTGTCTCTCCACCACTTCGGCAAATTGAAAAGCCATGCTTAGTCCCGCCTCATTTTTACTTTCCTGTTCAGAGTATTGACAGCTGAACCAGTGTGAGACAGGTTCTCGCAGATTCTGAAAGACGCCCTTCCTCATCCACCACCTCGCTGCTCTTTCCCCTGAATGCTGAGGTCCACACCATTCTGTCAGAGGCTCAGCTCCTCCATGCCGACCTTCTTTCCATTCCACGATCTCACCCTACCCATGGCTTTCAATGATAGCTAAATCGGTAACTTCTGGATATTTCTCTCAAAATCTAACAACCCCTTTGTCTCCCCGAGAGAGCCCAACACCTGCCTACCATTTCTGCTTTGATGTCTAATAGGTCACATACCCGCCCCCCTGCCCAGTCAGCATTTCTTTTTCCACTTGCATCTCTTCAAATCTGAGCCTCCCCCAGTGTCTCTTCCAAATTATCTGATGTCATCACAGCCACCCACAAGTTCAGGGTGACTCCTTCCAGAAGTCTCACATTGACCTTTTGCTCTCCCTCCGTCACTATTCCCCAATCTCATCTATCGGCAGGCCCCGTGAGTCCTATATCCAGTGTGTGGTGTCCTGAGTCTCACTGCCCCTCGCTGGACTCCTAGAACCTTCCCACCCAAGCTTCTTTCAGACATGGACTCCTGTCTGCACTCTCCCCACACCCCATACTCTGATATCTAGTTGGCAGTTCAAGTTGTTTTATAGGACCACCAAGAAGATGATGCCCCATTGCTGCTCATAGCCTCGGGTAAATTGGGTGAGCTGATGCATGCCTGGAAAGTCAGCACTTGGGAGATTGAGGCAGGATCAGTAGTTCAAGGCCAACCTACTCTAAATGAGAACCTTAGTTTGCTTTCTAATGCTGTGATAAACACATCACCAAAAGCAATGTGGGGAAGAAACACCTGCCGGGGTGGAACCACCCCCATGAGCTGGGCCCTCCCACTCCAATCATTAATCAAGAAAATGCCCCCAGAGACAGGTCTACAGGCCAATCCTACGGAGGTAATCAATCTCAAAAAGAGATTCCCTTTTTCCAGATAGGTCTAGGTTTGTGTCAAGTTGACAAAACCAACCAGCACAGACTGTTTCCAAAACCAAGTAAAAAGTGCTGTGTCTATAGTTCTGACACCCCAGGGACATGAGGATGGACACACGTTCAATGCAAGCTGGGATCCCTAGTGAGATATATCTCAGAACAAAACAAAAAAATAAAAATAAACAGCAAAAACAACCCTCACAGCCCAAACCAAATGGTCTGGACGTTTTGTGTCATTTAAAATAAATGACGTGGCTCTCACCATGGTCCTTACACACACCACAGAAAGCGGGGCTGTCTGTGAGTCACCTGCACAACTTCTAAAGCTCTCAGTGGCTGAACATCAGCTCAGGGAATAGATCCAGCTTGCCCTAGACGACGGCTAGGCACTCAGTGCTTTAAAGTATGTTTTAACTATATCTATTTCCTGCAGGACCCTTACCATGCCAGACCTATTATTACTATTTAGTCATAGGGAAGTTAGAAAAAAAAATAGAAAGTTCCTGTTTACCTTTCACCTGGATCTCCAACGGTTAACTCTCTCTCTCTTTCACACACACACACACACACACACACACACACACACACACACACACAGAGTCTTTCTTTTCCTCTTGTAGCAATCGTGTAGACATCAAGAGCTATGACCCCTTGGTACTTCAGTGTGAACCCAAACTGCAGAGACTTTGCTGTCCACAGCCACAGTCTCCAGGCAGCTAACAGTGACTTGCTAAAACCACCTAATCCACAGACCTCCATCAAATGGTCACTACTGTCTCCACAATTTTGGTTTCCTTTAATCCAGGACACCTCAGGCAGTCCTTATCTTGTATTAACCTCTCGGGACTTTTTTTGTTTTTTTGAGACAGGGTTTCTTGTGTAGCTTTTGGGGCCTATCCTGGAACTCGCTTTGCAGACCAGGCTGGCCTCGAACTTACAGAGATCCACCTGCCTCTGTCTCCCAAGTGCTGAGATTAAAGGCATTCACCACCACTACCCGGCCTAACTTGTTTTAAAGAGCGCAGGTTATTAAACAATGCCATTGCCCTCTGGTTTGAATTAGTCTGATGTCGTTTTGAGATTTAAGTTGGTCATTCTTTGCAAGGAATACGGTAGCTGTCAGGCTACGTTTTTCTATCGTACCCCATCAGGGTGACAGGACGTGTTTCTTTGTGGATACTGCTATTCATCACACAGTTGTTTGCTGAAGTTCTTTGTTTTATAACTTAATTGATGAGTACTTTCTATTTGCTGGTTAGTAAGTACTGGATGTTTGTAAGCAATATGCTTTAAGACTTACTAGAGGCAGGCGCTTCCTTGCTCATTTTTTTAATCTGTTGCTGTACCTTGATTTTCCTCAGAGATCATTCTGTGACGATTATTAATGCAGCTGACTGAAGTCTCTCCAGATTGTCTTCGATTGGGCCAGTGGACTTCCTACAAAGCTGACCTTTGGTGTGACCCTTTCGCTCTTTGAGCTCCTTACTCTACAGGCTCAGCTTACTTTGCCTTGTCCTGTCCTCGAAGAAGCCACTCCTCCAGGGAGCGGGAGCGTTAGATGTCTGCATTTGAAGGTGTTTTAGAGGTCAAGATCAGGAGGTGTGGAACGTTCCTTGTGCCCTTGTGTCAGATTATATGGAGACCAGGGAAGGGAGCCAGAGTGGCAGGCAGTCTGCTTCATTGCTCCAAGTCTTCATTTTGATCACCTGAAATTGTTCTAGGTGCCAGATAGCTTCTGTTAGCCTGAGATGCCCCCTTTCTAGACTTCTCCACCCAGTCCTAGACCTCAAAGTTAGTATTAGTGTGGAGCACAATGACCAATTCCCAAGTCCTTTATCATTTTTTCCTGGCTTTGGGAAGTGAGATGCCCTCAGGAAGAGAGCATAGGTATCTATTTATTGCTTGTCTCCCTCTCAGGTATTCTTACACTGGCTGTGTCTCTTAACTGGAAATCCCCAAGTTTCTCAGGCCCACTAACTCTTCTTGGTCTCTCCCTATTTTTGGTTTTGGCTCCCTTCCTAGTTAGGTGTAAGACCCAACTGATTGATCCTCCTAAACATGTACCTCGTAAACAGTGGATTTGTAGCTAAACATTCCTCAAACATCCCAGATAGTATGTCTATCTGTTTCCCATTGGCAGCCTTGAGTGTCACCCTCTGGGTAAAAATTAGGATGTCAAGGCACTCAGGAGGCAGAGGCAAGAAGGTCTCTGTGAGTTCAAGGCTAGCCTGGTCTACAGAGTGAGTTCCAGGACAGTCAGTGCTGTTATTCAGAGAAACCCTCTTTTGAAAAACCGCACACACACACATACAAAGGGATGTCTCCAAGCTTCCCAAGAGGCCTGGTGTTTTATGCTGCAGAAAAAGTGAGTGTCATATGAAGAGACAACCCAGCATTAAAAACTTCTTCCTCTGGGGCAAGGCTTGGCAATGCTTTTCTATGGAGTTGCCAGGTCACTCAGTAACTATTTTTGTGTCGAGAGCTCTAGAGTCTCTGTGGCAGCAACTCTACTCTGCTGTTGCGGTGCAAGGCCTAAACAATGGGCTGGATGCGATGCTCTCGGAGTCTCAGCATTCCGAAGCCTATGTGTAGGATTTTGTTCCATAGCCTTCAGATGACCAAGGAGTATGTCATTTGTGTGTTTCACTTGTTTTGTTTTGTTTTAAACAATGTTGTTGTTTTGAGATAGAGTTTCATACAATGTAGGCTGACTTCACACTTGCTGTGTAGCTAAGGATGACGTTTGTTTGTTTGTTTCTTTGTTTGAAACAAAGGTCTCACCATATGCTCAGGTTGGCCTGGAACTTTTTACATAGCCCAAGCTGACCTCGAACTGGAGATTCTCCAGCCTTGGTCTCCCAGTGCTAAGATTATAGGTGTGCACCACCAAACTTGTTGGTTAGAGGCTAAGAGGTCGAGGTTTGCTGGCAATCACACCATCTCTTGGTACTTGGTTGGCTCAGCTCTGAACAGGATGCATCATTGTAGAACCATGAGCGATGAACAATGACAATGTAACCTTAGGGAACAGCAGGCTGCTTGCAGCATCTCCCCAACCTCCTTCCTTAGGTATCTACCCAGCTACTGTAACATTTTTAGAATCAGATGCAAGTGATTGTTTTGGATTGTCAGGGAAATTCGTTAATTAATTGTTACTGATATTATTTAATTTGTAATATATTTGGGTACCTGTGTTTTGTGTAAGTGCTAGGGAGATGGCTTAGACGGTAGAGTGCTGACCATACAAGTTTGAAGAATAGTGTTTGGGTCACCAAACAAATGCTGAGTGGGTGTGATGTACCAAGTGCGTGTAATTCCAGTGCTCAGAAGGCAGAGTCAGGGAATCCCCCTCCCCTGCAACGAGCTAGAGTAGTACCCTATCAGCAAGCTCTGAGCTCTATCAGGAGACCCCACTTCAGTGAATAAAGTGGAGAGTGATGGAGGAAGACTCCTGAATGTCAACCTCAGGCTATCATATGCACACATCGCACACATACATGAGCATGTACACACACACACACACACACACACACACACACACACACACAGAAAGAGAGAGAGAGAGAAAGCAATATTCAAGTGCAAAAAAGGGGACATAGATTATGGTGAAAACTATGCATTATTTTAGGAGATCTCATATGTGTGTAGTGCTGGGCACCAACCATAGGCTACCCCGGAGGGCAGAAGTTCACTACCAATGTTTTACAATCTTGCATCTAAGCTGTTAATGTCCAATATGCAGGATACACAGACAAGGAACTTCCCTTAAGCATTCAGGAGCCTGGCAGCAGGGAATTAGCATAGGGAGGATATCAAGGTCAAGGTCAGCAAGCAAGGCAACAGTTACCCAAAATGGGGGTCAGGGCCCTACAGGTCCCCCCCTTTTACTAAAAAATATCTTAGGCTGGTGAGTGCCCCCCAGGCATTCCCCGTCTCTGAATACTCATTCACATACAGGCTCAGTCGTGTGTGAGCTGCAGAGTTAACTGCTGCCAGAGATTAGAGCCTCCTTTTTTAAAAAACTCTAGTGATGACTGATGAAATACTAATTAGGAATTTATTATTTTTGCATATTTATTTAGTTTGTTTTCGTGGTGGGGAAGCACGTGTGTGCCATAGTGAGAGCGTGGAGTTCCAAGGACAATCTTCAGGATTTGATTTTCTCCTTCTATCACATGGTTCTAGAGACAAAACTCAGGTCTTCAGGCTTGGCCATAGTCGTTATTCATAAAGTGAATTTGGAACATAGAAGCCATAGTCAATTTTAATGCTAAAGCAAACTATTTGGAAGATGTATAAAGGACATTCCAGGACTGCTGGTAAAAACCTGTCATCCCAGTTTTTCAGGAGTCTGAGGTTAGAAGATCCCAAGTTCAAGGCCTGCCTAGGTAACTTTGTAAGCCCATATCTTTTTTTTTTAAATTTATTTAGTCATTTATTTTTTAAATTACACTCATGATATTCATTAATTACACTCATGATATTAATCACATTTGTGGTATTCATGGATTACATTCGTAAGCCCATATCTTAAAAACTACAAAAAGAGGGTCTGGTAACACGAGGGCCTAAATTCAATCCCTAATATTGCCAAAACAATAGTAATGTTAAATTCATGAATAAACTAAATAGCAGAAGTGCATTTCTCCCAGCTTTAATGACTAGAAAGGCCAAAGTCAGGGAGCAGCATTTTTGTCTAGTGAGAATATTCTAGTGTCTTCCCTTAGGAGGAGGATGGAAGAAGGCAAGCTAGTAAAACACCATGGGAAGCCTCTTGGGCCTTAAAGGGCCTGAATCTCATTAAAGAGGTAGGGCCTCCCACTGACTCTTAGTGGGCCTTGGATGAGCCTCATTCAAGCCAGAGCAGTAGTTTGGATTTGCGTTCAAGCAAAAAATGGCAATTCCACGGCAAGGATTCTGTGAAATTCTTCTGTTCCAGTAAGAAAACCATGCATGGTCTGTGCGTATGTGGGAGCTTCCCCAGTGGTTGTTAAGCAGCGGCCATTTGGTGTATGTGTGTGACAGCTACCCCAAACTTGCCAGTGCTTTGCCTGACTGGGTCTGCCCACTGTTTTGCTGAAATGTCTAGACCTGTGAATTCAGTATTGACTGATTTTGGAGGCCTGAAGGCTTGAGAGAGACTGAGAAGCATGAACGGCAGCTTCTCTTACACTGTGTTCAGCCTCCGGGCATGGAAATGTACCCGTGGAAAACACATCAGAGACGTCTTTGTTTTCTGTTTTAAAAAACAAAGTTTGTTTTCCTGTGGAAAACTTTGCTCAGAAGGAGTGGAAAGGTATACTCCTGATTAATGAGATTTATATTTAAACCAGTTTCTCTCTTATGCTTGTTCTCTCTCTCTCTCTCTCTCTCTCTCTCTCTCTCTCTCTCTCGTCTTTCTTTCAGGCAGTTTCTTGCTAAATTATTTCACTTGACCTTGAACTCCAGGCAGTTCAGCCTAAACCTCCCAAATGCTGAGATTACAGGATTGTACCATCATATTCCTGAACCCTCCCACTCCCCAAATCTGGTTTTGTTTTTGAACAGGGTCTCACAAAATGACCAGGAATTCCTTATATATCCAAGGATGACCTTGAACTCAGATTTGAAGTACTGGTGATATGAAGGATGACCACATCATTTATCATCTAAACATGGAAAGTAAAAGAGGGCGTTGTAATGATTTGGCCAGGACAACAGACATAAACACCCATAAGGAAAGTACGGTGGAATTCTTAGCACGTAGTCATCACCCTAGAATCAATTCACTTTCATGATATTTAAAATATTTCATAATCAGCCACATACGGTAATCTACAGGACAAAACAGTTCCTGTTAACTAGTGCCCTATGTTCATCATTGCTATAAACTGAGTGTCTGTCCATTCAAGTTCATGTGCTGAAGTCCTAACCTTTAGAAGGGTGGACTTGCAGGTCCGACTTCGGGGAGGTCACCAGCTCAGGAGATGAAGCTCTAGCGGGAGGATTGGGACACTTGGAAGCAGAGACACACGGGTGGATGTAAGTCACTAGAGCACTTGTACGTGGCCCATGGTGGTTCAATCCCCAGAGAGGGGGCAGAGAAGAGAAAGAGAAGGAAGTCTTTCTCTCTTCCACGTGAACTCCCAACTTCAGCTTCATGATGAGCCACTCAGACGGGGTGTTCTGTTATGATAGTGTAAACCGATGATGACAGTCGTACCATCGTCAGAAAGTCTGATTTGTGTGGCCACTTTCTGTTCCAAGACAGAATGAGAGACCTGTGCATTTAAGAGAATATGCGTGGCAATGAGTCTGTTATTATAGTCTAATGGTAACAGAATAATATAAAGACTAGCATAGCAGTTTAAGTGCTGGACGGTGACAACCCTCAGCTCATGGCTGATGACTCCGATTGCAAGCTGAACCCGTTCCTTTGCCTCTCAGAGCCCCCTGCTCTTTCTTAGCCCCATGAAGTGGGGATAGTTATAACACCCACAGATAAAGGAGAGAACGTGTCATTCCATGCAGGTGATCAGATGACCAGAAAACAGGACTTTTCTTCTTCCATCTCCTTCACCTCCTCCTCTCCACGGCTCTGACTTCTGCTACCAGATCAGCACGTCCAGGAACAAGAGAAAAAGTCCAAATGACGACTGACCGTGGCCAGGGGACATTTCAATTGAAAGTAAATTTGGAAGACCCAAGTTGTAACTTAGTCGTGGAGTATTTGCCTGGCATGCATAAGACACTGGGTTCAATTCCCAGTACCACACACACCCAAAGTAAAATTGAGTATTATTCAACTCAGAGAACTGTTTTGTGGAGGCCATCTGATAAAAAATGTAAGGAGTTTCTCATTGTATTGGTCTGATTAATGTTCCAAACATGTCTGGTGTTCAAGATGGCGACTCCCTAAAAGCCCGCCCACAGGCACAGTGAATGAAGTTCACAACGGAGCAGCCTCTGGAGGATTCTTTGGGAGTGGCTGGCACATCCTTTAATCTTCTTGGAAGACTAGGTCAATACTTAGATTTAAAAGCTCTCTTTCCTGAACATATGGCAGCAAAGAGAAAAGCAAAAAAGGTTTCTGTTCTCTCCTGTAGGGTTTCAGTTGTTAGTGAAACGTCTATAGTTAAGCATTTATGTCCGTTAAAAATGTGTGAGATAGTTAACAGATATTTCACTTCATCTGTGAAGCAAGTCAGAGAAACGGTACCATTCTGCCCATCACCCACTGTGCTGCCGGTGTGTAAAGTATTTCACAAACCCGTAAGTGCGCTTTCCAGTTGCTGCTGCAGAACCAAATAAAGATAAATCTTCTCAAAGGAAGTTAAATGGAGGCAGTGGCCATTGGCTGACATTTCTGGAATACCATTGTTGCCTTATATAAAAAGGAGTGAGGGATGGGCATATACGATCTGGCCGGATGCATGGGTATGATCTAAGGTAAAGTGTCCACGGCATCCCTCCTCTGACGTTCTGGGGATAACATACTGCATCTATTGTGGTACAGGGAGAACCAGACAAAAGGCACAGCAGATGATACACACCTTAATTGAGTCAGGGAGAAGACTTGCAGCGTGAGATATCTGTAAACAGGAAATCATGCCGCAGTTAAAAGCAAGACATCAATTATTCTTCAAGCCATAAATAGAGGGGAAAGACTAAGCAGGGGAGCCACAGAGAACACGGGAAGCCGCAGATTCAAGCAGACAAGACAATAACGGCTTCCTTATATAAGCTGCGCGACAGATGGACCCACGGCCTTCTCGGTCCCTGATTGTCAGTTTTCCAGAGTCACACCCTTCTAGAGTGCTGCTACCCAGACAGCTCGGGGACAGCACACTCTGACCTTTAGGACGAAGCTTCTCTTCCCAGCAGGAGGCCAGGCTTCTGGTGTCTGTGTCTGTACAGTTTTAAAGCACTGGTCAAAGGGCACATTGCAGTCTACATCTGCATATACCTCATGAACTTTCAGACTCGTGTATGCCGTCTGAACCTTCCAGAGCAAAGTGTGGGGCAGGGCTTTGAGGCCTTCTCCAAAGGTCAGAGGCCAAGCAGCGAGCTCAGCTCCAGACTGTGGAAGTCCAGCAGGCCTCAGGCAGGGCTCTTGCATTGAGAACTTCCTTCCTCTTTCAATTCTCCTTCCTTCTCTTGCTCTGTCACTCTTCTTCAAATGCTTTGTTGACAATTGCATACACTTACACAGTGCATATTGACCATACTCCCTCCTCCATTCCCTCTGACCTCGTCATCTCCCAGCTAGTGGTCCCTCTTGTGGCGCAGGATGGGGGTGCGGGAAGGTTGTGTTTAGCTAGGGTTGCTTGTGTGAGTATGGATGAGGGTTTTTGTTGTTGTTTTAAAAAAGGTCGTGAGCTTCTTGATTGCAGCTAACTCTAGGAGCCCGAGACCAGCAGGAGAGAAGTCAGCGTGAAATATCGTTCCTAGATGGTTTAAAGGCATCTCATCCTGGGACCCGGAGAGATGACTCAGAAGTTCAGAGCACACCCTGCTCATGCAGAGGACCTGGTTTGCCAGCGCCCTGCCAGGCGGCTCACAACAGCCTGTGTTCCGGCGCCCCGGCGCCCCGGTTTATTCCCACTGATAGCAGCGGGTGGGACTGGCTGTGCCAGGGCATTGGCTTCTCCTCCCTCTAGCCACGTTGTCTGTCTCTTCCCTCTCCTTCCCCTTCCCTTCTCCATTTCTTTTCCGGTGGCCTCACGGTTGCTATATATCAAATTCCCATACCCCGTGTTCTTTCGTTTCTCCCGGCCCCGCCCCTCCCTCGATGTAACTAGCACATTTAGCCAGGAAGAGAGCTGACTGGCGATCTGACCAGAGCAGACTGCGAAGGGAGTTGATGGATGGAGGGTCAGCCAGCTCACCACTGTGGCCTTGATTTGTGTGTTTCTCCATGATTTCATCAGCTTCTCCTGAGGAAAAATTGGACTTGTTTGTGTGAGCAGGACTCATACACACGACCCATCATTGCTTGAGTTTCTGTGAGTTTAAATTCCAAACTTTGCACATTAAGAGTAAACTTTCAGTCATATTGTATGAGAAAAGAGTCTATTTTCAATAAAAGGGGGGGAAAAAGAAAGAAAAAAGTCCCAGGAACCTGAACACATGTTGAAAGGAGGTGCTGCTTCTGTGAGTAATGTGTGGGACCTACATGCCATGTCTTCACCTGTACCCTGTGTAATATCCGCTCACAACCTAATACGTGTAAGAACAATTTGAAACAGCTTCAGTCAGTACTGTTACTGAAGTAATACAGAGCATAGTTACAGGGTCAGTCATCAACCCACTTCACAGAGTCCCAGCCAAAGGAATCAGTCACTCTGCCGTGTCACGCCCAGCCTGGACAGCAATCCCGCTGGACTTCATTCCGGCACTTATGCTTTTAGATTGTTTGTCTTGAAAATCCCCGGGGATAAGGAATTGGGTCTTTGTTTGCTTTTCTGTAAACTGGTAGGATGCTAAATGGGTACTAAATTTTTCTCGAACATGATTAGCTACACAATAGATGATAAATATGGCGACTGGAGCTTGAGACAGCGTAGGAACTAAATCTGTAGCTGAGCCTCATTTATCAAATGTTGTCAGCATAATCAATGCCCTAACCACATCCCAGAGAAACACAACTGCTCGTGCAAACAGTGCTCTCTGCTTCTGCAGAAGGAGTGCACAGAGGACTTCTCAGCAGGAGACAGAGGCTTTGACCTGGACCAAGCAGGACTCAGCACTGAGTTCTGCTCTGCAAAGTCCACAACTTGGGTATTAATGTGCCTTGTGCATGCTTCAATTCCAGCAAGTGTGTGGGAAACAGAACAATAAATCCCACTGTCATAGTGTCTTAGTTTGGGTTGCTATTACTGTAATAAAACAACATGACCAAGGGGGCTGGAGAGATGTTGTGGGTTGCCTATCTGGGGTGAGTGGACACATGTGTTTTGCATCCCCCCAGGAAAAGTTTTGTTGTAGGCCATCTTCAAAGGCCTTCTAGTACTTCCGTGAGCTACGTTCTACCAGCTAAAGTTTCTATAGCCTCCCAAAATTGCTCCACCAGCTGAGGAGCATGACCACATGGGGACCATTCACAGAGAAGCCAAAGCAATGACCTTGTCTTAGTTCCCTCGTGCATATGCAGATGAGTCTTGCGAGGCAGGATACTTGACAGTTTGAATCGAGGACTTAGCGGTTATGATGAAGAATGAAAGAGAAGGGAGCGTTTCCTGCCTCATCTGAGTGGGTTCAACATAATACACCTGTTCATGCGGGATGGAGGGAGGCATGGCATGGGCAATGCCACTGGAGAAGCAGGAGTGTGACAGGGCTTGCAGCCAAGGAAGGCCAGCATTCTCCGGAAGATGTAAAAGCCAAGGAAATGAATGCTCCTCCCCTACAGTGGCTAGAACAGCGGTTCTCAATCTGTGGCTCACGACCCCTTTGTGGGTTGAACGGCCCTTTCACAGGGGTTGACCATCAGCTATCCTTATGATTCATAACGGCAGCAAAATTACAGTTATGAAGTAGTAATGAACTAATTTTATCGTCCAGGGCTCATCACAACATGAGGAACTGTATTAAAGGGTCACAGCATTGGGAAGGTTGAGAACCACTGCTCTAGAAAGAATACAGCCTGTAGACCTGTGACCTCCAAAACTGTAAGAGACTACATTTGTGTTACCTCCAGGCCCTGACTTGTGCTTACTTGCTAGAGCAGCAATAGGAAACCCATAAAGCATGCTAATCCACTTACAGGATTGTTTATGAGCATCAAATAAAAACAGCATGTTGACTGTCGTTTTTTCGAGACAGGGTTTCTCTGTGTAACAGCCCTGGCTGTCCTGGAACTCACAGAGATCTGCCTGCCTCTGTCTCCCAAGTGCTGGGATTAAGGGCACGTGCCACCACCACCCGGCTCAGCTTGTTGATATAATGTGGCTTCTGACAGATTAGAAGAGGAGAATACATGCCACTATCGCTTGATAAAGAGTTTTGTCCTTCGTGACATAACATAAAACACAATTTTGTTTCCATCTTCTTTGAGTTATGCCTCGTAGTTTCAAAGAGTAGGAAAGGAGGGTGATAGACATGTAAGGGGCGGGGCAGCGTAAGCCATTGCCATGACCCACTTCATCTCTTCCAACTCACCCTAAAGAAAGTAAGGGAAAAATACAAAGTGTTTGAGAGTACGGGGAGGGGGCTAGGGTGGCTGGGCACTCTTCCTAATAAAATGTCGGCAACAAACCTCGGCAACGGGGCTCCCCAAACCTAGAGGTTAAGCAGTCTAGACACTGTCACACTGGTTCACATGTCTACACCTGAACTAAAAGCCTGTGATTTTCCAAGCATCACTTTACACTTTACAGTAGAAAATGAAGCAATATTAAAAAATATTTAAACATTTTTAAAAGATACATATAGATCTTCATAATCATTTAATGTAAAATCTTACTCCAAGTTCATCATATAAGGTGTGATGACCCCCACTTTGCCTGCTCCAGGGCAAATACAAGCAGTAACAGTGGTAATGGCGACAATAATTTACTTATACCTTATGATGACTGATAATTCACCATCATAATTTTTCATTATTTTATAAGACATACTTACAGTTTTAGGAGTTCATGAACTTGAAAGGTGAGTCTCACTCTTCCCTTCCATTGGTTAGAACCTCAGGTTCACACACTGCTCTATCCCAATGACCTGCTGGAAACACATCTCCTATCCCTCTGGCAAATTTCTTGGACAGTGTTTGGGATTGTCCTTCCTCTAATGCCCTGCAGGGTGATTTGGGAACTCTTTCCAGCAGAGTGTCTCAGCTGCGGCCAGGTGGCACATGAGCATTTAGGGAAATGAAGCCAGCAACAGTGTGGAGCCCTAGAGTTATTTTGAGTTAAAAGCTGTGTGTGTGTGTGTGTGTGTGTGTGTGTGTGTATGTATGTATGTGTGTGCGTGCTTGAGATGGATTCGTATTGTAGGCCTGTGAGCTGGTCTCATACAGCAATCCTCCTGCCTCAATTTCCCAAGTACAGGATTACAGGTATGCATCAGCATAACAGGCCTTTCAAAAGCCAGATCTTTTTACATAAATAGAAAGAATTTGGGCTTGGGCTTATTTCTTTCCTTTTTTTAAAAAAATTTTTTAAGCATTTATTTATTTTGGAGGCTCTTTCCAAGGACTTCAGAGTTAAGTTTTTCTGAAAGTCATTGTGTATTCTCCATGCCAGCTGTAAACTTCACACAATTAAGATACACTTTTCTGTTTTATTTTTTGTTGTGCTTTGAAGGTCTGTTATACAAACAGTGGTTTTTCCAAGTTTGGGAGCCTGAACTCATGTTTCCAGGAATTCTCCTTTACACAATAGAAATTCACTTCCAACTCTTCAAGGTAGTTCGACTGTAGCTAGTCCCCCAGCTGTCATTATAAGCATGTTTACTTTGTCGGGGAGGGTAAATAGTGAGGTAAACACATCTAGTATTCCCCCCACTTTCTATGTAAGTTCAAATGTATTTTTTTAAAATGTGGATCATTTTAGAGAAAGCCTAATTATGCATTCAGTTGTTTATGGCTTAAATGTTATTGTTATAATCCTACAAGGTTTCTTGTATGTTTATATCTTTTGTTTTCTAAAAAAAACCACAACTAGCTAGGCATGGTGGTGCATGCCTTTAATCCCAGTACTCAGAGGCAGAGCCAGGCGGATCTCTGTGAGTTCAAGGCCAGCCTGGTCTACAGAGCGAGAGCCAGGACAGGCACCAAAACTACACAGAGAAACCTTGTCTCAAAAAATAAATAAATAAATAAATAAATAAATAAATAAAAATAAAAAATCCCAACTATTGTGTCCATTTTTACTTTTAAAAAGCAGCCGCATATCCAGTCTTGTCTTATATATTGAGTGTTCTTTAATACACCTCTGTCAGCCTCTGTCACTGACAAAATACCCAAGCAAGTCAAAGGAGGAGAGATGTGACTTATTTTAGCTCACGCTGCGGGGGTCCCTGTGATGTAGACTATCATGACAGGGTGTATAGTGTAGCAAAGCCAATCACCTCATGCGGGCCAGCAGCAAGGAAACGCTGAAAAGAGTGATGGCTGCCAGTGGCCCCTTCAAGGGCATGCCCCGGTGTCCTCCCACCAGGCTTCACTTCCCGAGTGTGTGCCACAGCCTGGAGACGAGCGCCCAGCAGACATGTGACACTGAACCAGCTGGGCTCTATGACTGCCCGCCTGTCATCCCAGCACCTCGCAGCCTCGAAGGAGGATTCCGGGAGCTACAGACAGCATGGGCTTCATAGCAAGACCCTAACTCTAACAACAACAACAAAAACATCCAAATCATAATACTATCTGGGTTGTTGTTTTTTTAACAATTTGTGTATTTTTTGCTTTTTTATTTGTTCTTTTGCCTCCAACCTCTCATGTAGCTCAGGCTGGCCACAAATTCTTGATCCTTCTGCCTCACAGTGTATACATGCATCTGAGTACATATGTGATAATATACTATTACAGAAGCATGTTGCAAGTGTAACACTGTGCATTGTATGTTCCAAGAAGTATGTATATATGGAATATATATATATGAACATATAACACACATATACATATATATATCTTTCTTGAAATTGAGAGATATCATAAAATCAGTGTGATTTAAAAAGCACACTTTAATTGACAATGGTTTTCTTTGCTTCCTGGCAATGTACTGCAGAGCAGTGCAGTATCTTAACTTTGGAAGCATACTAAGATCGGATTAGCTACAATGTGTACCAAGACTGTTGTACGCTTTTCAAGATTCTCTCCTCTAATCCTCTAGAAATATCCAGCCAAGACTGTTCTTCAGAGAACAGAAAAGCTTAAGGGACTTGCCCTGTGGCTTATCAGTGTCACCATACTCTGTGGCATGCTGGCAATATCCAGCTCTCAGGACACAGCTTTAACTCGCACCCTTTGCTAATTTCCTTGGTGCAAATACTCTTGCCAACACCATGAACTCCCTGGACATAGAGTTAGGAAGATATTTATTCAGACTGCTCTTCTGCAGACGAAGATGACTTGAGTCCCATCCCCACCCGCCTCTCTGGGTTTTTTTTTGTTTGTTTGTTTGTTTGTTTGTTTTGAGACAAGGTTGTTTTTCTGTGAAGCCCTAGCTGTCCTGGAACTCACTCAGTAGACTAGGCTGGCCTTGAACTCAGAGATTCACCTTCTCTGCCTCCAAAGTGCTGGAATTAAAGGTGTGTGCCACCATCCCCCGGCTGGGTCCCATCTTCTAAATACTATCCACGTGCTAAACATGGCTACATGTAGCTTTCTGTTTGCACCTGTCTCCACTTGGGTGCCCTTTTGGTCCTCCAGCTCCATGAAAAAGAGAATCTCTTGACATGCGCTTGGCATTCTCTTTGACAGCCATTACTGAGTGCAAGGAAAGGAAATGTAGGATTTTTATAATGGTTAAGAACTGTGAAAGCTCTGATGGGCCAGCAACATGGCTCAGCAGGTAAAAGTGCTGGCCATGCAGGCTGGATGAATTGAGGTCAAGCTCTGGAACCCATGGTAGAAGGAGAGAACTGACTCCTGTGGGTTACTGTCAGCTCTGCATGCGTGCTGTGGTACATGTGCATCTGTACTCACTATACGCTCGCTCACACACGTGCGCGCTCACACACACAGAGTGATGATGATGATGGTGATGGTGATGATGGTGATGATGATGGTGATGATGATGGTGGTGGTGATGATGATGATGATGGTGGTGATGATGATGATGATAAATAAAGTTAAATGAAGGCCACACGACTCTATTTTACTTGTAAGCTAACATACTGACTTGCTGCAGGTCCACAGCTTGTTGTCACAGCTCTTTTAGATCAGAGAGCCTGGACTTTATTTAGCCCTGCTAAAGAGTAGCCATAGCATTGATTTGTTTTGTCCCCTTTCCCCCAACAGTAGCTCGAGTCCTAGTGCTTATTAAACGATGTAAACAGGGGTACATATCTGGTGGGTGGCATCACAGGGAAAGAAACATGATGTCCTGTGGGCTCCAATCTTTTTATCACAGGCAGTAAATCTGCCTCACTTTTGCTTGGGAGAAAACACTATCTTGTAAAGTCTATAAGCAGAACTGTCTTCTTCTTGGTAGAAAGATACTACCTCTGTTTTCCAAGAGTATTCATACAATCATCCTTGGAGAGATATTCTGGATCAGAGAATAACCTGAGATCCTGTTACAAGACCCTAGGAGAATTCCCTGTGTGAGCCTCTGTTGTCCCCCTGATTAACCTGACCTACAGTCCCTGGGAGGAAACCCATTTGTCTCTCGTAGATTAATTAGGACATTATTACCAGGATGCCAAGTGCAGCCTGATGAGGCTAACCTGCAGTACTGAGCACAACCATGTCTCCAGAAATCTTGAACTCACTGGACTGAGAAAATCCCTTAAACTATCAGGGTGTCCGACAAATTTAAGGCATCTCTACTGACTTTTCCAGTTGGTCTGAGCAACCCATGTGTGGTAGGATTAGGTATTTAGGATTGCATAGACTGTGAGGAAGACTTCTGGACATTTCAGTTGCCCATGACAACCCCAGCTAGTCAGCTGAGGTGTTCTGAATGGTACCCAAAAGCCAAGGTGGTGTCACTAGTCATTGCAGCTAAAATGGAAATTTTTAATTACCTTTTGTGCATGCATGCATGTGTGTGCGTGCACATATGTGTTCAGATGTGCGCATGTGCATTTAGACGCAAATATGAAGGCCAGAGGACCGTCTTGCTAGCTGTCTTCAAGCTTTCTCCACCTTCCTTTTAAATGAGACAGGCTCTCCCAAGGAACCCAAGGCCTTCTGGGTCAGCTAGAAGCCAACAAACTCCAGGGCTCCTCCAATTTCTGTCTGCCTAGTGCTGGACTTACAGCTTCATACTCCTGTGCCCGCTTCTTGTATGAGTGCCGCGGATTCAAACTCAGGTCCCCACGCTTGTGCGGAAAGTGCTTTTGCAGCCGAACCATCTCCCCAACCCTCTGAATTACATTTTTAAACTAGATTAATTACATCATAAGGAAAACTGTCTCCAGGGTACCCTTTGATAACACGTCTATAAATCCTCTGGAAATTTCCTAAAGAGTGTAAGTCTCACTTGGGAGAGTTTGCCACTGCTGAAGGCTACAAGACTCCCCATAGTGTTGCCTTAAATACTTGGAGGTCTCTTATGGTGGCCACAACTCTAGGAGAGAGAAGAAAGTTAACGTCATTCCAGGCCGTCTTTGTTCTAGACTGTCTTTTCTAGGATGATTGTATTATGTGCATTCTTGGATGGTAAAATGGCCTCTGAAGAAATAGGCAGGCATGTCTACAGCCTTGTAAGACACTCTCACATGGGAAGCATTGTGTTGTTTATAATGTTTAAGGTCCCCAAGTAGAATCAACATCAACCAAGGAGCACAGGCTGACAATAAATTCAGTGTGATCTCCTAACTAGTTGGTGGGCCTTCGGGTGCCCCGTTCAGTTTGACCAAGTCCAGATCTTGTTTTCCAGGGACTGTGTAAAGTAGTAGACCTAACATGTCCTATTTGTTCCTCCAACCAGCCAGGGATTCATTTGTCTCCAAAGTATCTCCCTATGTAGCACAGACTGGTCTCAAATTCATGATCCTCCTGCCTCAGCCTCCTGACTGCTGGGATTTCAAGTGTGTGCCACCATGCCCCGCTCTACTGATACCATAGACAGAGCAGTGGCAAAGGCACCCAGAGGTGTCGGCAGGTGTTTTGTCTGGGAGTTATGGACACAGAGACCATTCCTTGGTATTTCCAAAAGGCATTCTGATGGGCCCAGGAGGAGCTGTGAGTGAACTATGAGCAGAGATGTCTGGTGGGGATGGTTAGACTCAGTGTTCACATTGAAGGCACTTGCAGTTGTCCAAGCGAGCTTTCAGTGCGGATGTGGTTCCACAGGGGAATACCATTCTACTGCCGGAAAGCTAGCGTGCCCCATTCCGGGAGTTACAGATTCACCTGTTTCCAGCTGTCTTCTACCTGCACCCAGAGGATTGAGTAGAATAAAGACAAACTTATTTTTACAAAAGAGACCAATGATGTCCTGTATTTGGCCCGTGTGTTTTATACAGGAGTATGTGTTTATACAGGAGTATGTGAGAAGTGTTTCCAAAGTAGGGGTGATTGCCCTTGGTTTCTGGGATGTAGCAAGCCAACAGGAGAATCCAGGTGGCCAAAACACACTGTAAGTAGTCTAGATTTCCTTTAGTCTAATCTGCCTTTTAGAGTTTGTAAACAACCAGCCAGGACAGATTCCCATTTAGGACAAGATAGAGACATCCCGCTCAGGAGTGCACCGGGGAACACTGAGTTTTCCTCATAGGTCTACGCAATGCCCTGCCCCTTCAGTCATTATAATTATTCAAGGAAGGCCGAGAGGAGAGAGCTATAGGAAGAGCCACATTTATTGACCAAACTGATTACTGAGGTTTCTGATCCAGGAAAAAGGGAGAGTGAGGCTGTTTCTATGTGTAACAATTCTACATGGCTGTGGATAGTAGACAAGTTTGGAAGATTCATTAACTACTGACACCTTCCTGTTGAATGGCCTTTGTCACAAGTAGCAGCGTTATGAGACTACAAATAATCTAGGAAGTCACACAGATTAATATGAGGTGCTGCAGTGTTGTTACTGGAGTCAGTGATGGGGTTTGATCAGCAACATTATAAATGGACAATTTATCTCCAGGCTTGGCCCAGGAGTATATTGGAACTTTCGGGCCAGGCTCAGCGAGGCAGCCAGCTGGAAGACAGTAGAATTTCTGTAGTAAATCTGATGCAAGTTCCACATCTTGGTGTCTCACCCAGCTTTGATCTCAGCTCCACTGGCTAGAAAATAAATGGGATTTGCACAAATTCTAGACTGAACGGGAATACAGACTCAATGTTAATATCCTTTTCTGGTTGTTACTAACAGGAAATGCCAATTTGTCAGAAGACCTGGAAACCCAGGAGAATGAACTACTGGCCCTGCAAAGGACTATGTTGCAGACAAGTTTAGAAAAGAAGAGTCTGTCCAAGGTGGAGAAACCAGGATCGATCTGGATCTGTCGCAGAATTTCAAGATATTTGTGAGTAGATAGTTAAGAATAACTTCTCTTTTGGAGGAAGGGTTCGAGACAGGGCTTTGCTGTGTATTCCTGGGTGTTCTGGAACTCTGTAGACCAGGTTGGTCCCTACCAAGATCTGCCAGGCTCTGCCTCCTGAGTGCTAGGATTAAAGAGGAGCAACACCACTGTCTGGCAGCTAATAACACCTTAACACAGATTTTCTAAATAAAAGTGATTTTCGATTTAAAAAAAAAGTCAGTGTGGTAAAGTCCATCAGGCAGGCCCAGGCGGGGGTCACAATTCTGATTTACTAGTGCAGTGTGACCCCCAGAATCATAAACAACAGGGCGAGGGCGTGCAGTGGTTCACAGGAGACTTTGCGTGAGACTATAGAGTCCTTTTCTTCAGCCACTCGCTTCAATTTTGAGCTAATTCATACCAAATGTGCTTAGGTCAGCAGTCTCTGTGGGGGTTCCTAATACTTGGAGGGGGGTCAGGGAAGTTCCGTAACTGAGATAAGGCAATCATGAGGTTCCTCTTCTTTTTCTGGGCCAGGCTCAGGGTGTTGCAATGGTAGATTGCAATGTGAGCAGGAGAGACAATCTCCTAAGAAGTTAACAAGCAGGGTGAAGTGTTGTTAAGTTCTTAGTCAGCCTGCACCGCACATCTGGGAGGCCAAGGAAAGGGTCTAGACCTGGATTACCGGCGGTGCTGACAAGCTTGCAGTGGCGTTTATTACTCCAAGATACACGGGATGAGCCTTTGTGACCAGGCCAAGGACAGGGCAAGGACAGCGTTGGTCGAAGTCATTGATTTCTGCAGGAATTACAGGGGTTGCTGGGAAAAAAAGAGGGGTCTTGGCGACAGGACAGGGAGGGTATGGATGTGAGGAAGAGAGGTGGCGGAGGTATGAAGGAGAAGAGGGCGATGGAGCACAGAAACTAGCTCGATGAACCAGCCAGCTTACCCTGAGTTCCTTATTGGAACATGAGTTACATGGGCAGAGGTTCTCAACTTGTGACTCAAGGTCCTTACAGGGAGCTGAACAACCCTTTTGCAGAGGTTACCTAAGACAATTGGAAAACACAGATATTTACAATTCATAACAGTAGCAAAATTACAGTTATGAAGTAGCAAAGAAATAATTTTCTGGTTGGGGGTCACCACAGCATGAGGAACTGTATTAAAGGGTGGCAGGATTTGGAAGATTGAGAACCACTGCTCTTGGGTAACTCCTAGGCAACTACAACACCAAAAGGCCCATTTCAGTACAGGTGATGACTAATGAAGCTGTATCCCTGGATATCTATCTCTACAGGGCTTGTAGGCAGCTCCACCAAAGAGTCTCCTTTCTCCAGTGATCATTTACTTTTGTGTAATTCAGCATGAGGTGGCGTGGGGGACCAGGTGCTAGGTTCCTGAGTCTTTTCTTGTTGGTGGTGTTGCTTTGGGACAAGGTCTTATCTTTGGAGTCCGGGCTGTCCTGGAACTCACAGAGATGTTCCTCCCTCTGCCTTCTGAGTGCTGGGACTAAAGGCGTGCAGCAGCCTCAGGGCAGGTTCCCCAGTCTCCAGAGCCCTCCGCGGCCACGCTGGAGGCAATGTTTCACGTCAAAGGCTGTAGCTTTCTAACATCCCAGGACAAAAGCGAGAAGAAAAGACAGAGGAGACACAACTTGGCCAAGCTTTACTGGTGATCCACAGCCAAGTTAGTCTGACTGGCTACGGGTTTGCTGAGAACCACTAACTCACCAACCAGTGAAACGGACTAAAAGGGGTGGGGAGGGGATAATGATGGATCTCAAGAGGATTTTACGAGGAAAATGATAGAGACGGCTTCCCTAAGTACTTCCGGGTTGTAACCACTGAGGAAACCCCAGCTGACTTTCACCATTCATGAATTCCCAGGAAGCCAAGGTGAAGAACTGCTAGTTCATCATGAAGACACAGCCAAAGGGCATGCTCAGAGGCCATGGCTGTGAAGGCAGCAAAAGTGGCCGGCAGAGGCTCCCACAGAAGAAGCAACTCATAGTCGAGACCCACCAAGCACAACACAATGTTTACATTCTCCTCCTTTAAACACATTCCTGAAGATGCTTTAAACAGTCACATAAGTAAATTTAATAACAACAACAACAAATGCCAGGCGGTGGTGGTAATCCCACCTTTGATCCCTGCACTCAGAAGGCAGAGGCAAGGCAGATCTCTGAGTTCGAGGCCAACCTAGTCTACAGAGCAAGTTCCAGGACAGTCAAGGATACACAAAGAAACCCTATTTTGAAAAACAAACAGACAAAACAAAACAAAACAAAAGGTAAGCATGTAGCTAGAACACCTATAATCCTAGCAGTCTAACCAGGAGGTGGTGGATGGGGACAGGAGAATCCCCAGAAACTGGAAGGTCAGTTAGTCTGTCATATATAGAAGCAACCAAGAGAACCTGTCTTAAATAAGGTGGGAGGCAAATGTCTACACCCAAGGTTGTCCTCTGATTTCCACTCTCACGACATGGTGTGTACACGCCCACAAACCCCTTCTCTCTCTCTCTGTCTCTCTTTGTCTCTCTCTCTCTCTCTCACACACACACACACAAGTAAATTCATTAAAAATAAATCAATAAATCAATCAATAAATAGGCTAGTAGGGTGCATGCATACACTTTGCCTGCTGCTTTATCTTCCATGACTAAGAACACTTTTAGGGAGGGTAATCCTGGTTTATGACTCCTTCCTGGGGAGACACGAGCACAGGTCAGTTTATCCCAGCTCGGGTACAGACAGGACCAATGGGATGACTCCTTTCCAGTCAGGCTCGGTGAACCAATGAGTTTACTGAGGTCATGTTCAGGAGCATGGGTGACGCAAAGGCTGCTGCACCTCACAAAAGTCCAGCATCAGCAGCATGGTGACTCACACAGTGCCTCGCTGGGGCTCTGAGCGCAGCCTGCAGGGAGTCCTGGACACTCGGGGAGCTCCAGTCCTAAGGAGGCTTCCTCCTCCGTCTTTGAGGGGGTGTTTCGGCTCTGAGAAAATAGCTGCACAGCAAACACAGGTGGAAAGCACAAGGAAAGATTAAGTCCACAAAGAATGGGGGTGGGGAGAGAAAGCCAACAAAGGGTGTAAAAAGCAATAGCCAGGAAACCCAAGGTAAAGAGAACTTAGATCTTGCAGGGACTTACCATGTTATCACGGACTGCAAAGCTCTACACCCAAAGGGACTCTACAGTGCTGCCCCGGTTGTATGGAGCAGTCAGTACAGACTGTAGTGTGGAGCTTGCAGGAAGACTGGAAATAAACGAAGAGCACCCAGGTGAAAGCAGCGTGAACCTGTTTACTTGGTGCTTGCTCTAAGAAGGGAGTGAATTACTGCCCTTCTGTTCTGTTTGTGTGTGTGTGTGTGTGTGTGTGTGTGTGTGTGTGTGTGTGTGTGTGTGTGTGTTGGCAGAGAGTCAAAGGCGGGCAGAGGACTTGGAAGATCTCAGATGAAAATGAACTAGGGCTTCTGGTATGCATGGCTTGGTGCCCTTGACAGCTGGAGGCAGGAAGCTGTGTGCAGAGGGAGATAGAAGCAGATTCGGCTTTCTGGGGTTGGCTCTGAGTTGGAGAGGCAGAAGCTGG
The DNA here is from genome assembly GCA_902168405.1 of Peromyscus aztecus. Lineage (NCBI taxonomy): Eukaryota > Metazoa > Chordata > Mammalia > Rodentia > Cricetidae > Peromyscus > Peromyscus aztecus. Next base: position 44,321 of record CABHPQ010174353.1, read on the forward strand.
AAGCTGGTGGCTGCTCCCTCACCATTCTGGGCCAATGGCTACTGAAGCTGTACTTTGGCCTCCTGGGTTGGTGGCCCCAGGTTGCAGTTTAGTGTTCTGTCACCACATATCATCTGGCCATTGTTCATCTGATTAGTGAACATCTCAGCAGTAATCTAGTGTCCTATGAGCTAATACCATCAGTCAAGTGTACCTCAACCCTTTGGGAGAATGGCCATTACAGGGAAGTCTGAAGTATTAGCATAGTCAGTTTAGACTAGTCTGGCCTTTAACTACCGCAACTGTGTGTGAGGATTTATTCTGTGGGAAGCTGAATTCTGGTTGTCCCCTCCCTAATAACTGTAAGCCTTGGGGCCTAACTGATCTTTGGGATCCAAGTACTATACAATAAAGTGGACATAACAATAAAGATGTTTCTTCTGAGATGAAAGACCAAACCAGAAGTCAATTTAGAATAGCTTCTAACCTCAGGTCACAAGATTACAATATTTTCTTTTGGATTATCTATTTTTATACGTGTGTATCAGTGTTTTTCCTGCACATACGTATGTGTGCCACAAGTGTGTCTGATGCCGGCAGAGGATGTCAGATCCCCCACGGTTACAGATGATTGTGAGCTACCATGTGGATGCTCAAAATTGAGCTCAGGCCCTCTGCATGAACAGCAGGTGCTCTTAACCGCTGAGCCACCTCTCCAGCCCCAGGATTTTTTTTTTTTCTTTCTTCTTTCTACTCTGGGACTCTCCAACCAGGCTGGTTCCATGATTAAATGGGAAATGTTTGTGCGAGGTTGGTTCTTTTTCCCATAGGCTGTTCTACTATGGTACTGCACACAATGATGAACTGATAGGAGGCTTCTGGTGAGATGGAGTCCTGACATTTGAGAAGCATGTGTCTTAGTCACTATTCTGTTGCTGTGAAGAGACACCATGACCATGGTAGCTCTTATAAAACAAAGCATTTAACTGGGGCTCGCTTACAGTTTCAGAGGCTGAGTTCATTTTCAGCATGGCGGGGAGCATGGCAGCATGCAGGTGGACATGGTGTTGGAGGAGAAGCTGAGAGTTCTACATCTGGATCTGCAAGAGGCAGGAAGAGAGAGAGATCCACTGGGCCTGACTTGGGCTTCTACTTCCTCCAACAAGGCCACACCTCCCAACCCCTCCCACATAATGCCACTCCCTGGTGACCAAGCATTCAAATAGATGAGTCTATGGAGGCATTCTTATTCAAACCACCACAGTATGTGATTGTCAGTAATTTTCTTTAAAAATCTTTTTGCTGGGGCTGGGGAGATTGCTCAGTGGTTAAAGGCACTTGCTCTGTTGGAAGACCCGTTTTCAATTCCCAGAACCCATACGATGACTCCCACCCTTCCAGACCTCCAGTTCTAGGGGGTCTGTTGCCCTCATCTGACCTCACACACCAGGCACACATGTGGTACAGACATAAACGCAGGCAAAACCCCATACATGTAAAATATATTAATCTAAAAATTAAAAAGTCAACAGGTGGTGGCACACGCCTTTAATCCCAGCACTTGGGAAGCAGAGGCAGGTGGATCTCTGTGAGTTTGAGGCTGGCCTGGTCTACAGAGCGAGATCCAGGACAACAAGGGCTACACAGAGAAAGTCTGTCTCAAAAACTAAACCAAACAATACAAGACAAAGTAAAACAACAACAACAAGCCTTTGCGTTTGTGTCCGCATTTGCAAGATAGCAGGCTGGCTCCCAGAGCTGTGGGCGAGTCAAGGTGTTAGCACACATGTTCACACTGATTTTTGACAGTGTGAACATTTTATTATTGAATATGATGAAGTACAGATTCATGGTTATTTAGCACAGAATTTAAAAAACACTGAAAACCATAGGAAATATTTCCCAGAAAGTTCTATAGGGCAATAGTGATATTCCCTAAGTCCCTTGGCTAAAATGGAGGCCCCAGATGGTTTATTGGAGAGAGCAGAGGGGAGTTTTTCTCCTGGCTCAGAATCAGTACTCTCAAGACAAGCTCATGTCTGCAATCGATTTCTTTGAGAGCTTGGGGTGGGGGTTGGTTCCCCGGGGAGGGGACCTAAGTGAGGGGAGGAGACACTAAAGAGCCTTTGCTTTTTTTTGCTTGATGCATGTGTGGAGGAAGGACCCGGCTCCTAGTGTGTATCTGCTGCTTTAGGACAAAGTCCATGGAATGGCTTAGCTATTCTCTTCTCTCGAGAAAGAAAGCTGGGCAGAAAAATGTAGAAGTGGCTGGGGGTGGTGGTGCATGCGCAGTCCCAGCACTCAGCTGCAGAGACAGGTGAAATCTCTGTGAGTTCAAAGCCAGTCTGGTCTACAGAGTGCGTTCCAGCACAGCCAGGACTAAATAGAGGGATCTGTCCTAATACACACACACACACACACACACACACACACACACACACGCACGCACGCACGCACGCACGCACGCACGCACGCACACGCACACGCACACGCACACGCAGCTCCTCTGGAAAGCTCTTAGCATTGGTATAAGTATGTCATTTCCAAGCCATCAGAATCCCTCTGAGTAGGTTCAGGGTCCACTTCCTAATATCTGGTTGTGGGAACACCGTACCCTTTCTCCCTCTCCCCTCCTCCTTTCTAAGGGGGGCCTCGTTCCAGGCATGCTAGGAAAACATGCTCCTCCATTGAGCCGTACCTCTAGTCCTTCTGCATGTTCTCAACTCCAATTTCCTTGTAAGACAGGCTTTCTTTCCCTCCTCAACACCTCTTAGTCCCGTTCTGGCTTATATTGATAATTTACAGCCTAGGTAGAACTCGAACATTACGGTCTCAGGGAGTGCAGAGTCATGGCAACAGTGCCGCCTTCCTCCTCCTCCGGGTCTGGGAAGGTTAGCAGCTAATGGTCCTCAGTGAAGTTCCGCTTTGAGATTTCTTCTTGACCACAGAGAGCCACCTTACCCAAGATCACTTCCTGAGGGGACCCTACTTCCTAGGATGAGTCAACATCGGGGCACAAGTCTGGACTCTTGCTTCAGTGTGGAGTAACTCTGAAGGGACACTCTAGCTCCCCAGCTCCTGGCAGGAGGCCTCTCAGGTCTATCACAGTCACCCCTCCTCTGCCTGACCCTACTGGCTTCTCTTCCCAGACTAGACCTCTATCACACAAACGTGCATCTTACAAGTGATTCCTAGGGAACCTGCCCATCTCAGCAGCAGAATAGCTTTGCATGTGAGAACCATATCATGGTAACTTTCTCACCCTGTTGTCAAGTCAGAGTTCTCATATTTATCACATTCTTTTCATTATGGAAAAACAACAACAACAACAACAACACACACACACACACACACACACAAAATTGTAAGGGGAACTTTGAAGTTCCTTCATGCACATCAAAGGCTGCCTTCAGAAAACATGGATGACTATGAGACATCACAACATTTAATGTCTTTTCAAATGTTTCCAATATTTTCTTCTCTCTTTGAAACAGTCAAGTACTAATTTATAATGATGAACTAAGCGAGACGGTGGTGGTGGTGCACACTTCAATCCCAGCACTCGGGAGGGAGAGGCAGGCAGATCTCTTTGAGTTCAAGGCCAGCCTAGTCTACAGAGTGAGTTCCAGGACAGTCAGGGCTACACAAAAACAAACAAACAAAAAGATGAACTAAAAGCGAATAAAGGGTAAATATCAGAGAACATTTTTATTATGGTATAATATACATTAGATAACATTTACCATTGGATCAGTTTATTTTTCTTTCTTTTTAGGCAGGATATCTTCTCTCTTAGCCTCTAGCATATGCTGGCCTGGAACTCACCAGGTAGCCCTGGTTGGCCCCAAACTCACAGCAATTCTCCAGTCTCAGCCTCATGAATTCTGGGATAATGCGCATGTACTGCCATGCTCAGCTCATTTGGACTTTTTTTTTACTTTTATTGATTGATTGATTGATTGATTGATTGAGGAAGGTTTTCCTGAATCCCAGGCTATTTTCCACTTTGCTATGTAGACAAGGATAACCTTGAATATATGATTGTCCCACCTCTACCACCTGAGTGCTGGGAATTAGACATGGACTATCATACTCCGTTTGTTGGAGCTGGGGATCAAACCCAGGGCCTTGAGCACTCTGGACAAGCATTTACCAACCAAGCAACACCCAAGCCCTGGGACATACAGCTCCATAGCTTTAGGAAGCCACATTCATCACCACTGTCTTCTCCAGAACTTTCTCACCATCCTTCGTGAAACCTGGTTCCTAGTACAAATATTGATAACTCTTTCTTTTTCTTAATATGTATTTTTAATTGATTCTTTGGGAATTTCACATCATGCACCCCATTTCCCTGTCACCTCCATATCCTCCCTTCACCCCTGTAGTGTCCCCCCCAAAAGAAAATGAAAAAACTATTAATTAAAAACCAAGCAAAATCAAACAACCCCACTTCTCTCCTCCATCTTTCCTGTCTCTCTAACACCTCTTCCTCCATCCTAGTGGCTTTGGGAGCTGCAGTGTGCCACGCAGCTCACCGTTTGCTCATGCTGCTGCAGTGTGCCACGCAGCTCACCGTTTGCACGCTGCTTTACTCGCAGATGCTCACTGTCATGAGTTGTTGGTCTGGTTCAAGGCCTCTGGCTCTGGTACACCATCAACACTCCTCGCTGAGACTCCTCCTGGCTGTCCTGCCGTTGCCCCAAGTCACGGAGATCCTGCAGCTGTGGTTCCCTTCAAACACTCCCGCAGGTCGTAGAAGGGGTAGATGTTGGGCTGGGTCAACTCAAAGCCCTGGCTGTAGGTCTGGGTGGTAGTTGATTTGGTCAGTCCAGGCTGCTCCAGCTGCCCTACTCAGGCAAGGGGTGGAGCCAGCTCTTCCCCACCCATGGTGAGGGGTGGGAGGTGCCTGCTTAGCATGGCCCTCGGATTCCATGGCATCACATGGTTCCTATGGTCCCCTGTGGTATTTTGGGCCACAGAGATCAGCATAGACCTCAGCTTCAGGAGGATCAGGGACTCAGACATGGCCCTTGGCAGCAGCTTGGACACAGACGTCACCATGGCCCTGGTAGCAGCACAGACCACCCAGATCAGTTTGGCCCCAGCAGCAGCATGACCCTTAGACACTAACATGGCCTCGAGTGGTGGCCCAGACTCAGACCTTGGGCATCCATGTGGCCTTTGGTGGGAACATGAGCTATGGATGTCAACACAGGTAGGCCCAGATATGGCTCTTGGCAGCAGCTCAGGCCGTCTGGACGTTACCATGGGCCCAGGTGGCAAACTGGCCACCCACATCAGCCTGTTCCCCACTGCCTTTGCCTCTTCGGTTCCATCTCTTTCCACAGCACACAAACCCATTCACTTCTCTTTCTTTCCCATCTCTTCACCATATATTTGCTTATCATAATGGCATTTACCTTGTAGTACCAGGTTGGCCTATGGATGTCCCCAGCCAGCTCAGAGCCGTGAGGATCCTGGCTGGCCTGTGGCTTTCACTTGACTGGGAAATATGCATAATCCTTGATGCACTAATTTAACCTTGTGTGTTTCATTCTCAGAAAGATGAGTTGGGAGGAAGGAGCATGGACAGAAACCCAGGTGCCTCTAGGACTGACCATTGTGCAAAATAGTGACTTCTAAAGATAAAGTCTATGGAGAGATGCTAGGGAGCTGGCTACTAGGAATTAGGATTTCCCAGAATAGTCCTAAGACGCCTGTGGAGTAAAGAGAGTTAATTAAAATATTTCACTCATTCTTTCCTTAGTTTTTAAACTCAACTCAAATTGCATGTTTTGTTTGTTTGAGATAGGGGTCTCTCTATTTAGTCCTGGCTTGTCACGAGCCATAACATAAATACAGCAGATGACAACTAACATTCAACAGGTTGACCCCCCAGATGAACAACTCTCTGATGGGGAGCCCCACTAGGCAGAGACTGTGAGGTCACTGGCTGTGGAGACCAGCTGCTTCTGTCTGTATTTCCTCATGTGCTGCCACAGTTCCTCCCTAAAAAGAACAGCTGTGGGGTTCTTTCCTCGCCCATTGGTGGTATGTTTTGTACTTTTGGGGCACATATATCTGTGGATGGTCAGAAAAATTATTTCTTCTTAAGCTGTATAATTTTGATGAATAGAAATAATACTGGGATGTTTTTCATGGCTCAGACTGGCATAGGAATATAGCAGTGTTCTCAGCTACAAAGGCAACATTTTACACATTTGGCTGATTTAGGACCTCAAAAATTTAAAGCAGACTAGCTGCCCCTGAACATGATTGCACAAGAACAGATTCCCAGGTGCCTGTTGAACCAAGGTGAGGCATGAAGCAACTTTAGTAGACATAATTCTCTTCAGCAATTGACTCGCTACATGTACTCCAAACCACTCAAGATTCAGCCAACTAACAGTTTATTGTTTTGGTCCTGAATTTCAATGTCACTCCCCCTTGGAAAATGCTGGGTGCTCAGCCTACATGCCTCAAGAAATGTTTACTCAAAGAATGTTATGTGACCCTCTAAATGTAACTCATATATTTGTCCAGAATTTTTTCTGTGAGAGAACTGTGTAGAGAAAGCTGCATGGAGAGAGATATAGCAATGTGAAAAAAGATGTAGCTATGAGGAGACAGAGAGATTTTTCAAGATGAAGTAAAAAGAGAAAGTTACTATCAGAAAGCATCTGTTTCTTTCAATCCTTACCCCTCAGATAGAAAAAGACTAGTCCTGGCTGCATTTGTGGATTTTTTGCATACTCTGGGTGCTGCCTGGAGGCTCCAGGCAGCCGTACTGGCTGTCCTGCAATTTGCTCTGTAGACCAGGCTGGCCTCAAACTTCCAGAGATACTCCTGCCTCTGCCTCCTGAGTATCCCTCCTGGGGATTAAAGGTGTGCAGCACCATGCCTGGCCTAAAATTACTTTATAAAAATGAACAAACAGTGTTTTTGGTTGTTTTACTTTTCATATCTATATCTATATCTACATCTACATCTACATCTACATCTAATCTATATCTATATCTATCTATCTATCTACACACATATATGTGTATATATGCATATGTAAATTGTAGAAAATAATGGGCTTCATTGTGACATGTTCATACACCCATGTAAAGAATTTTGGTCATGCTCATTGCCCATCGCTTTCTTTTGTTCCCCCTCTCCCTTTTCCATGGTCCCCTTCTTTCTATATAGTGCTCTTCTACTTTGATGTCCTTCTAAAACTTCTGGTAAGAAGTATGCATTATTGGTACCTTCTCCAGCATAGCAGGAGGTGCCTGCCAGTTTCATTATGAATGAGGAAAACTCATCTTTGATGTAATTGTTCACCATCATCCACCTTTGACGTTTCACATGGGAGAAAACATGGGGCATCACTTTTCTGTAGTATATGGAGGCTAAGCTTCTTGTTTATAATTCTAGAATTATTGTTACTCTGTTTTTGTTTTTTTCCTGGTGTTTTGAGATGAGGACTTGCTATGCAGTCCAGGCTGGCCTTGAACTTGAAGCAAATCTTTGGTTTAAGTTCTCAAGAGTTGGGATTACAGAAGTGCATTGGTATGTCTTATTCTTGTTTCACCTCTTTATTTTGGGTCTCATGTACCCCAGGCTGGTCTTGAACTCACTGTGTTGCTGAAGATGACGTTGAACTCCCTTTTGTCTCCATTTGCCAAAAGCTGGATCGACATGTGTGCATAACTAAACTCTATTCCCTTGACTGTCAGAGTGACTTCTCTCTCATCTCTAACACTGTAGGATCCAGGTCTCCATTGTTCTGAGCTTCATAGGTGTGTCCCTTACTCTGGGTCCTCAGTGAATGTTCTCAGTCTGGAAATTCTGTATCCTGTGGGGGAAGTTTCACTGAAGGTTTTCCTCTGTGTGTCTCCTCCATCTCTCTTCTTAAACTCTTTTTTGGACATTCTTGGATCCAACGTCTTGGATCAGTCTTGTACTTTTCTTCTCTGTTTTTTCAGTTCTATTTTTCATCTCCTCTCTTGGAAATTTACTTCATATTGTAGGTTGAAACACAAGTATCATCTTATAGCTCTGAGATCAGTGGGCTGCCATGCACAAAACAAGGCACTGACTGGGAGGGCTCCATGCTTCCTGGAGACACTTGTGAAAATCCAGTTTCTTACTTATTAAGGTTGTTGGTGGAAGTTGATTTCTGATGACTGCCAGTCAGGAGCTCTTCTAGTTTCCAGCTGGTCTCCACTAGTGTTCCACCTTTGGTGCATGGCTTTCTTCATCCATCTTCAGACACGTCAAACAGTAACAGTGGGCCAGCTCCCCCATGTTTTCTACTCTCTCTCTTGCTTTGTGGTGTCTCTCAGCTTCCAGGCACAAGAGACTTTTTATTTTTTATTTTGTCCTTTCTAGAGCCAGGACTCCAGGCACGCACCACGACACGACTCTGCCTGGCTCATGTCCTTAGATTGTGTGCATCAACCCAGTAATTCAGGCTGACTTCCTTATTACAGTTTCCCCATCTTAGCATCTCTAGCTTTACCTTGTAAAGTTGTTTTTCTGACAGAGTCTGAGGATTAGGCACGATTTATGTTTTTGTTTCTTGAGACAGGGTCTCTCTATGTAGCTATGGTTGTCCTGTAAGTGACTATGTAGACCAGGTTGGCCTCGAGCTTAGAGGTGCACCTGCCTCTGCCTTCTGAGTGTTGGGATTAAAGGTGTGGGCCACCACGCCTAGCTGGATCTATATATTTTTGTGCATTCTTACTGAGCACACACTCAACCACTGAGTCACACACCCAACTGAAGGATGTTTTGTCGTCTTGAATATAACAATAACAACTTCAAAAGTCTGTTTATTTTCTTCAATTTATATAGTTTATTTTCTGTAAGTTTTTTTTTAATTGTGATTTTTGTCTCTATTTTCCATTCATGAGTTGTCTTATTTCCTGGCTGCCCACTGTGGCCATTAAAAAGCAGATCAGTTTCCTAGACTGTTTGGGTGGGACTCATAGACCATGGGCTTGGGAGCATAGTGAACTGGTTTACTCTGCAGCAACTTTTTCACCTCTTTTTTCCCCCTTGGGTTGCCTGAACCCAGAAATGATGTGCATGCCTTTCAATCCTTCATTTTCAGTGACTAAGTGGGACTTGTTATCCGGATTCAGGGACCAAGCAGAGGGGGCTGAGGACCTCAGCACCAGTAATGTGTATTGTTAATGAATTTCTGTACTCACTGGAGGAAAGGGATTGTCCAAAATTCTTCCCCAGAGAAACCATGTCTTAGTTACTAGTCTATGACTGTGAAGAGATACCATAGCAGCCAAGTCAACTTATAAAAGGAAACATTTAATTGGGGACTTGCTTACAGTTTCAGAAGGCTAGTCTATGACTATCATGGTGGGAAGCATGATGGCAGGCAAGCAGGCATGGCACTGGTGCAGTAGCTGAGAGCTTACATCAGGTCTGGAGGGAGACTAGGCCTCAGATGGGCTTTTGGAATCTCAAAGCCCACCCCCCAGTAACACACCTCCTCCAACAAGGCCACACCTCCTAATCCTTCCCAAGCAATTCCACTAACTGGGGACCGAGGATTTCAATGTATGAGCCTATGGGTACCATTCTCATTCAAACAACCACAAATCCCTTTGTTTTCTTCTTTATTTTCTCTTTCTCTCTCTGTATCTGTGCGTGTGTGCCCATGTGTGTGTGTGTGTGTGTTTGGGGGGGGGATATGTAGATGTAATTTTGAATGGTCTTATTAAATAAGAAACACAGAGCCAAATGCAGAGTTAAAAACCCAGAGATCAAGCAGCAGCCAAGAGCTAAGACCGCCTTCTTACCCCTTGCTGTCACTGTCGTTCTTCCCCTGAGAAAAGAGACCTACTTCCTGTGTGTCTGTCTTTTTACTGACTTCTGCCTTCTCATTGGTTGTAAACCCAACCACATGACCTCCTCATCACTGCCTGTCTATACAGACCTCCAGGTCTCTATGGTTGGTATTGAGATTAAAGGCGTGTGTCTCCATGCTAGTGATGTCCTTGAACACACAGAGATCTGCCTGTCATGTGATCAGGATTAAGGGCATGTGCTACCACTGCCAGACTTCTGCTAAATGGTTTTTTATTAGCTCTGACCCCAAGGCACTTTTATTTATTAACATACAAATAAAATCACATTTCAGCATAAATAAAATATTACCATAAAGGGAAGAGATAGAGAGGGAGAGAGAAAGAGAGGAAGAAAGAGATAGATATAGGTAGATAAAGAGAGGGAGGGAGAGAAAGAGAGATGGGGGGGGACTGCCCTCCTTCCTATCTAGCCCACACTTTTGCTTTTGTTTTTGAGACAGGGCCTCATGTAGCTTAGGCTGGCCTGGAACTTGCTATATAGCCACAGATAACCTTGAACTCCTGACCCTCTTCCTGCTCTCTCCTGAGTGCTCCTACCATGCTTGGTTTTACCCTCCTGTTTTGAATTCTCTTTTTGTACCCACAGGCTCCTGTTGGCAAGTCCTGAGTGTTTTAATTTTTTAAAATTTGTCGTGTATGTATGGTTCTTCTTGGCATTCTCCACTATTCAGCATTTGGCTTGCTCAGCTCTGTGAGATCAATTATCATTACTTAACTTTGCGCACTCTGTGTCCTTGTGGTTTTATCACCTCACTGTAATTTAAGTAGCCTTGGGGAGGAGCAAGCATGGCTATGTGCTGGGAGATACTGAAAACCACTGAGCTTTCCAAAGCGTGAACTTAATGGTAGATACAGTTTATGTCAATAGAGTACATTTTAAAACTTTTGGTACTTGGTGTTTTCATTGTCACGCATGACTACAGATTTTGGAGATGAGGAGAATGAACTAGAGAAGTTCCGGTGAGAAGCCCAAGTTAGTGATGGTTGAAGTCGGGCATTTAGCGCTGACTCAGCTGTGTATCTGGCCTTGCGGCATTTCCTTTGAGCGGTGGTATGGTGGGCTGCCCAGCACTGACCCTGCACTCACAGCCCGCCTACCCTGTCTGTGCAGGAGGAACACTGATACTTGCAAAAGCTAACCTTCATCCCTGCAACAGTGAAATGGTCTGTAAGACACTGACTCAAATCCAGGTCTGGGCACGTAGCTCACTTGCTATATCCCTTGCCTGGCATGAGCAATAGCCTGGATTCATTTCCAAGCACTGAAACAAAATAAGAAAAAGTATTGTTAACTATATTATCGTCAATTCTAAACTAGCTGATGATATGTATACCCTTGGGTCATCTTCAGGATGGATGGGAAAAGGAGAACCCTTGTTAAGAGCAATGGCGAATGCTCTGGAGAAAAGGAGCTGTGTCTCACCTGGGCTTCCTTCCCCTCCCAGCTCTCATAATGGAGGCTATAAATACCCAGAATTCAGAGGGGCTTAAGAACATGCAAGGGGGTTAAGTGGTCTATGGCTTTTCTTAACATAGCCCAGATCAATGCTGTGAGATCGTTTCCTGTTACTACTTAGGGATTGCATGTCAGACTTCCATTAGTGTTAAGTACTCTTTCCTGCCAATACCCATTTCTGTACATTTTTAACTTCTTCATTTCATCTTCACAGTCTTTTACACACCTACGAGGAAATCAGAGAGCTATACTATTGTCTTAAGCAATTCAGTGTTAATTATACGACATTCCATAGATTTCTCTTCAAAGCTGATCTTGATTTCTTGGACCTCTTAACCTCTCAGCCCCTTGAACTTCCACAGTCCAAGCAGGGAAGGCCAGTCTTTCCCCTGGATGATGACGACTTCTAAAACTGTGCTCTGAGGCACAGTTTGATCGATTTTGATCAGTCAGCAAGTCAGGACTGCCCTAGGGTTGTGACACTTAGCAAATAAAAATACAGGGTGTGTAAAAACGTTGGGTGAATAATAAACAAAAATTTGCAGTAAAATAGATCACAAATACTATGGGAGGTACACTAACACTAAAACAAACAAGCAAACAACCTTGTTATTTACTTGAAATTCCAGTTGACATTGGTGCCCTTTGTTTTATCTGGAAACTCTAGGTCCAGGCTACTGGGAGGCCACAGCACTGGGCCCTGGCTTTAGAAAATGATTACCAGTGCCTCTCCACGGGGGAGGGAGGCCTCGTTTCCAAACAGATGCCCCTATTCATACCTGTCCCCTCTGTGTAGACCATGACCCCTCCTCAGGCATGCATCTCTGAGATCTCTTGCCTTGGTGGGCCTGCATCCACTGCCAGGGCTTTTGGTCTCATTCTTAGGATAAGCTTTGTGATGGTCCCTCTGGGCTGGAAATGTGGTCAAGAGGCAGCTGATGGTCGAATGAGGAGAGAACCAGAGAAAGCCAGGGCCTCTACTGGTACCTGTGGTGATTTGAATAAAAATGACCCCCAGCCACGCAGTGGTGGTGCATGCCTTTAATCCCAGTACTCAGGAGGCAGGATGTCTGTGAGCTCAAGCCCAGCCTGGTCAAAACGTGAGTTTCAGAACAGCCAGAGCTGAACACAGAGAAATTCTGTCTTGAAAAAACAAAACTAAACCAAACCAAACCACCCACCTCCAAATGGCCCCCATAGGCTCATAGTGAGTGTCACTATTAGGAGCTGTGGCTTTGTTGGAGGAAATGGTCACTGGTGGCGGGCTTTGGGGTCTCAGATGTTCAAGCCACACCCAGTGTGGAAGTTCACGCCTGCTGCCTGCAGATCATGTCGAACTCTCAGTTCCTCTCTAGCACCAGGTCTGCCTGCACTCTGCTGTGCTTCTCGCCATGATGATAAGGGACTAAAACTCTGAACTGTAAGCCAGCCCCAATTACATGTTTTCCTTTATGAGAGTTGCTGTGGTCATGATGTCCCTTCACAGTAATGGAGACCCTTGCCCCAAACTTCAGGGGTATCACTGCAGAAGGCATCCAGATGTCTCTATATTTTGTATGCTTTCTGATGGCTTTCAGGTTGGGGAGGTATGTACGATGAGGGCAGAGTACCAAATTTTCACTTGTATAATTTTTATTTATCTTTATTTATTTATTTATTTGGTGTCAGGGCCAGGGAACAAACCCAGGATCCTGTGTATGCTAAAATCCATCCTATATATGAGCCATCCATACCAGCAGTCTATAGCTTCTTTCCTATTCTTTTCAATACTTATGCTTGTTTCAGTTAATATTTTGGGGAAAAAACCCCCACTGTTTTTTTTGTTTTTGTTTTTGTTTTTGTTTTTTTTTTTTGTAGAAATTTCAGCAGTGAAAAACAAAGAAATTTCAGCAATGGATTAGCTTATAGAAGTACCTACCTGGATGCTGAGGCGCATGTCTGTAGTCCCAGCTACTTGTGAGGCTGATAATGGAAAATAATGAATTTGAGGCCAGCCTAGGCCATACGGTAAGATCCTGTGTAAACCTGGGTAGGGCACAGCTGTAATCCCAGGGCTCCATGCATGCTAGACAAATACTCCCCCGACTAAGCTACATCTCCCACCCCTCTTCTCTGTTTTGAGACAGGGTCTCATGGAGCCCAGGCTGACTTTCAATCTTGATGTATCCAAATGTGACCCTGGTCTCCTGATCTTACTGCCTCCATTTCTCAGTACTGAGCTATGGTGATCTTTTATTTGTACTAAAATGTGATTTGTATGTTAATAAATAAAGTTCCCCGGGGGTCAGAGCTATTAGCAAGCCATAGCAAAAGCTGGGCGGTGGTGGTGCACGCCTTTAATCCCAGCACTTGGTAGGCAGAGCTAGGCAGCTCTCTGTGTGTTCAAGGATACAGCCAGCATGGAGACACACGCCTTTAATCTCAATACCAACCATAGAAGACCTGGAGGTCTGTACAGACAGGCAGTGACTAGGAGGTCATGTGGTTGGGTTTACAACCAATGAGAAGGCAGAACAGAAAGTCTATAAAAAGACAGACACACAGGAAGTAGGTCTCTTTCGGAGAGGTAGGACAACAGCGACAGGAAGGGTAAGGTTTTTAGCTCTTAGCTATTGCTCTGACCCCTTGGCTTTCATCTCTGTACTGGCTCTGTGTTTCTTATTTAATAAGACAGTTACATCTACACTGAGCCTATAGGTGTGCACCGCCATCCAGGCTTGCAGAATAGGTGGCAAAATGTCCTGATGTATCAGGGTTGCACTTGAGCCATGTAGCAGGAGCCCAAATAGCAGTGGCCTTACAAAGCAGGCATTGATCTCTCTCTGGTAGAAGCGGGTCTAGGTAGGTGACCAGGTCCTTTCCGTCCTTTGGCTCTGCCGGCCATTCCTGGCTTTCTTCCTCATATCTGCACCATGTCCATCACTCCTGTAGGTAAAGGGGAAAATAACGGTCTCTCTCTCTCTCTCTTAGATATCATAGCCTGATGCAGACCAGGCTGGCTCCAAACTTGTGGTCCTCCTTCTGTTTGCCCAGCACTAAAATTTTTGGTTTTCTTTTGCATGCAGCCAAGAAGGGATATCTTTTTTTTTTTTTTTTTTCTAAATAGTTTCTTTGAGCTAACTTTGTCTTAGTTAGGGCTTCTATTACTGTGAAACACAATGACCAAAAAGCAAGTTGGGGAGGAAAGGGTTTATATGGCTTACACTTCAGCATTGCTGTTCATCACTGAGAGAAGTCAGGACAGGAACTCAAACAGGGCAGGATCCCAGAGGCAGGAGCTGATGCAGAGGCCATGGAGGGGTGCTGCTTTCTGGCTTGCTTCCCATGGCTTGCTCAGCCCACCTTAGCACCACCCACCGTGGGCTGGATCCTCCCTAGATGATCACTAAATGAGAAAATGCCTTCCGGCTGGATCTCAGGGAAGCATTTTCTCAGCTGAGGCTCCATCCTCTCTGATGACACACAGGCCCCAACTAGCAAACCTTGCTCATGCCCGGAGAGCTATCCCCAGCTACAAGGGCTTGCCTGGGCAGTACTTCAGCTGTGCAACACGGGGTTCCCAAACAGGAAGGAGATCGAGAAAATTTACATACATGAACAAGTATGTAAACTCTCCAAGAAATGAGGGATAAGGCATGTGTTCTTTTTAAAAATTGAGACAGGGTCTTTCATCTTGTTATATATATATATTGTCCATGCTGGTCTCAAATATACCATCTTCGTACATGCTATGCTTACATTTTTAACACTAAGCTGCATTCCCAGACATATGTAGCTTAAATTCATTTTCACATTATAAAATTTCCTTCCATGCCAAATTTACCTTCATACTGATATGTATATATGTATGTATTATATATTTACACATATACATATAAACATCACGTCCAGAGTAATAAGAATTTATTCTGAGTCAAGTATGGTTGGCTATAGCTCAAGAACACTAATTTAAGTCACCCAGATGACTTGTTCCACCTTGCAAACAGTGTTTTCCGCTCCAGCAGGTGCACAGGGGCGGAGAAAGGGGCAGTCCCGAGGCCAGAAGCCTGGGAGGAAACTTTCGGCGTCGCAAACTTGCTGGCGAAGTGCAAACGCCACCGGCTCGCAG